>CM074280.1:27415528-27553028 GCA_037194245.1 Opsariichthys bidens | reverse complement strand
GGTCAATTAGAAACAGCCCCTGTGTTACAACAAGCCACCGCTGAGATTATAAAAGCCAAGTCGCACGTGCAAGGAAAGTATATATAAGTAGGTACACCCTAAAAAAAGAAATGTTGCAAAAGGGTTTTTTTGCTTCAGCAATTCCATAGAATTGCAATTTTTGGTTCGCCAAAAGAACTTGTCAGTGAACAATTCTCAAAAGAACCACATTATAAATAATCTAACCTTTTTCTATTAAAACCTTTCTATCAGTTCCATTGATGAGAACATTTCTATAACAATCAATGCTAGTAAGAGCCTTTACTTTTAAAGGTGCAGTAAGCGATTTCAGAGAAACGCTGTTGAAAGCAGCACAACACACTTGTAGCCAATCAGCAGTAGGGGGTGTGTCCATTCATGATGAGGGAGGAGAGAGAAAGCAAAACCCAGTTTGAAGAAAGAATAGAAAGAGAGATGGCTGAAGCCCACACTTTTTACTTGTACGTGAGGGTCAGTGTACAGTGTGAATTTTGCCATCAGAAGAGTTCACGCATTCAGTACACGAAGACAAATTTTTGTACACGCAGGTGGCATGTGCGCATTTAATATTTTTGCAGTAATTAGTTTATCCACAAGGTGGCAACCGTGCCCTTGGGGCGTAGATTCACAAGGTAGTCGAAGAAAACCTGCATAAAAAGAACAGACCGGAACGCATGCAAGCTACAGCGACAATGGAGGCCTACATAGACAACAGATTGAGCGAAGACGCTAGAAAGTACCCTTATTTGTTCTACTCTAGCATGAATACAAATTTATTTACATGCTAGAGCTGCACGATTAATCATAAAAAGAATGCAATTTCGATTCAAGCATCCAGGCAATCTTATGTTATTAATGACAATGATCCGCCCGCGTCTTTTAAACCTTTGACAAAATCATTCCTGAACATTCAAATATGTGTTCGTGCCGCCAGAGAGCCGTTTTGAACCACAGATTAGTTATTTCTGTGTTATATTCAAATTATCTCAGAAGTACTGAGATATCAGTGTTTATATCCTCTTACGTCTACGATAGTGATTAAAATAATGCAAACCAGCTTTTGAAACTCAGTTGGCGTGTCAAATAACGCCTGTATCATTACATCATTACACCACTAGGTGGCGATAAGTGACTGTTAAAAAAAATTATTTGTCATTGAATCATCCATTCAAAAGATTCGTTCAAATACACTGATTCATCCAGTAATGAAACAAGTATTTATCAATGAGTCATTGAATTCATTCAAAACCCTTTTCTTTTTTTAAAATAATTCATTCATTTTGCAGCAATTTATATTTTGTCAGAACCTCTAGAATATTGTATGTTATTTTGTTTGGTTGTACATTCAGAATCGTGGGAGAATTGTGATCCATTTGAAACCAAAAAAAAAATAAAAAATGTCATTCTCATTTTATCCAGAATCGTGCCGCTCTATTACATGGGTTGTAACTCATAGGGAGATTGCTAAAAACTGCGCATGTGTCAAACGCCCGTGTACATGTACAAGTCAAATGAAGTATACTTTACAAGGCTGTGCGTTCGACTGTGCACACACACTAGCGAACGAATAAAAAAAAAAACTACTTCAAACCGTACATTTCCTTCGCATGTTCTCAGAATTATCGTGAACACGAGTTTCCTAGATAAAAATTGCACGTGAACGCCCTCTCATTTCAAAACTTGAACGCGATGAGCTTGTAATCACAACTTCAGAAGTGGGAATTATCAAACAGAACGTTCATCAACCAATCAGAGTCGAGCATTCAACAAGCATATTAATCACAATAATGTGCATATTTGGGCGAATAGTTACGCAGTGTTCATTTTAAAGTTTATTTACTACCTTGTCGTTAGTTTTGTCATCTTCACTTTATTTTTCACGCAGCATTATCTTGAGTAGTGATGAACAGACGTCAATTGCGTCTTTGTGCGTTTTAGGGGCGGAGTGATGAATCAACAGTGTTTCTCAGAAATCACTTACTGCACCTTTAACAGTGTTTTTCTCACATTTTATCACGTTTGAAATTGTTGTTTAGTCACACAGTTCCAGGCAAATAGGATATTATTTGTCCAGTAAGCAGGCAGTGGGAAACCCATGCGGAGGCTGGTGATGAAAGCACAGTTATATTTATCAGACTCATTAAGCCCTGTGGGCATCTGATGGAGAGAAACATGACCCGGCTGATGCTGACCAATGCATGACACAGCTGGGTTTCTCCTGAGAGAAGTGTGTGTGTGTGAGCCTCCAGCTTTCGTTGCATTTATGACTTCATCTTTTAATGAATGCAGCCTGAAGGATGCTGACGATGTTGTACAATTGAAACGGAAGGTAAGCACCCACGCCTGTGGGTATTCAAATCAAACCGCTAATTAGTTGAGTCATTACAAGCTGGCTTTGAAAACACATGGATTCACTGGTTTGCATCACAATGTTAGTCATGCAAAAGTGCAGTGCTGCTTTTTAAAGTTTAAGAACATGAAAAATTAGACAGACAGAGTAGATTCTATTTGAACCATATGGAAGTCCATTTCTGCCACTTATTATGACATCGAAGTCAAACTAAAATAAAATTATGACATGAAGTCAAAATTATGAGATATGAAGTCAACCATGACATAGTAACTCAATTTTGACATTTTAATTCTGATAAGAAGCTAAAATTATGAGATAAAGTGTCAAAATGATGAGATACTAAGATGAAATTATGACATTATGTCATAATTGACATAAGTAAAAATTCTGACATAAAATGTTGTAATTATGAAATGTCATTTCTCATCATTCGGGCTTTTTATTTAATGTCAAAAATCATATTGAGTCAAAATTATGACATAAAAAGTCAGAATTATGAGATAAGTCAACCATGACATAAAATGTCAAATTAAGATAATTATTTATAATTATTTAATTAATTATAATAAAAAAGTGAAATTTATAATCAACATAAGTCAAAATATGACAGTGAGAATGAGATAAAGAGTCAATTAAACACGGCAAAATTGAGATACTAAAATGATATTGACAAATTGAATTTCACTTTTTTTTTGCCAAGATTAACAAGATTCTATGATCTAATAAAAAATAATGTCAAAGTTATGATAAAAAGCCAAATTTATATAATGTCAAAATTCAGATACTAAATCATAATTGAAGAAAAAGTTGGAATTGTGAGATTAGAAAGTCAATTAGTACATTAACAAAAATCGAAATTGAGATAGTAAGTCATAATTAAAATTATGATAAAAATGTGAAATTATGACAATGACTGTGTGTGACTGTTGTGCAAAACTTGCTTGAACAGCACACCGTCCCAAACAAGACCCATTTCAGGAATCATTCATGTACTCATCTAATCCACAAAACAAAAGCAGGGCCGAGATGATATTGGAGCCTTTAAAATGAAGTCACGGTTCAGAAGACGTCCAGAATGTGGCAAACCGCATCTTGCCCATCGGCGTGACGTTTCAGCTCATTCAGTTGGCGTGTTTGGAGGGAAATTAGTGTGTTATTGTCTGAGAAAGCATATTTGAGCGTTTTTTTGCTCTTGGCCGAGGTCAAGTGGCAAAATTTTATGTAGGTCAAACCGAATCCCAGACATCAGGTGACGGTCAGACTTCCTGACAAGTCTCTCGCGCTCCCCCTGCTGGCCTGAGCTTGACACTGCAGAAATCAAACACATCGAGCCATCTAGAAAACAAACAACTAATTTTTATAGAATAGAAATGCTCAAATTAGAGATCACAGTCCTACAAAAAAATACATACTACGATATTTCCAATAGTTTGAGGGATTAAAAAAAAAAATCATGTTAAAGTTTAGTTTACACAAGATTAAATTCTAGAAAATGCTTGTCATGGCTAATTTCTGTTACACTTTAAAATGACTTTCCTACTCCTAGAATGCCATTTTAAACCGATATTTCCAGGTGTTTCCAGGACAACAGAAATTCTGAATATAAACACTCCATATTTTAGATATTAGGAGTAGTAAGAAACCAAACAAACTAGTTTTCATAAGCAAGTGCTTAAACTAAAAAAGGTGGATGAAATGTTAAATAAAACACTAACAACAGCTTGTCATTGACTGCCATTTTATTTACAAAAACATTGAGCATAAATGAAAAACACCACTCACTGTAATGTCACGTACAAACACAAGTGTGCTTCTACACAATATCAGCAGATAAAAATAATAAGAAATGAAGGATGAGTATCGCTGGACCCCCACGGCTCTCAACAGGGCTAAAACTTGAACTCTTTGTACTTCTTTGCTCCAGAGCGCGTATCCTGCGGCTGCGCCTTGCGCTTCTTTTGCTACGAGGAATAGAGGGGAGAGATATTTTAGGGACGTGTTGAAACGCACCAATCGTTTACAAATAAGACAAACAAAGACGGTTCATAAAACATCTTATTTTATCAGCAGAATTTAAAGTGGCTCTGCTGGTACGCCTATTTTTATTATTGTGCTCCATTTAGTGAAGAAATGTTTCCCCTTTAATATTGTGATTCTAAAAGTCTCCCAATTTTATTACATAGCATCCTCTGCAAAATATTTCAGTATCATTATAACAGTCCAAAAATTGAAATATGGAAAGTTACAAAAATGTGGCATACGGAAAGTACATTTAGGATTGTGATTTTGGTGATGCGAACACTTTTGCAGTTAAACTGGAGAGCTTGTGATTGGCTGCAGTATTTCGGATCACTGAACTGATCCATCTGAACTCACCTTCTGTTTGGCCGCGTGTTCGGCCACCATGTCGCTGAAGTCTTCTTTCTCCACCTGCGCCTGCTGCTCCCTGACGTGCTCCTCGTATTTCTGCGTCATGGCCATGGGGTCCAACTCCAACTCCTCTGGGGCCAGAGCCACTTCCACAGCCTGAGAGTCTCCGCCCAGCGCCGAGACTCCGCCCTTGCGGCTCGTCACCGCCTGGATCCATGAAGAACGAGAGCAAGACAAAATGAGAGGGGACGTAGCAAGAAAACATGACAGACACAGCCACATTTATTTATATAGCACTTTATACTAGGCAGCTCACAGTAATAAACAGGAAAATATCAGTGTTCATGTAAAATTAATCTATTAGGAGACATTCAAATTCTGTGATTGAGTGTCACTTCTAAGCTCAAGTTCGTAAAGTTAATAAATTATTAAATGATTTAGCTATAAGCATCTCTACTGACGATCAATCAAAATTGAGCTGAAAAATGAGTCAATGTTGCTAAGTTAGTGTCAATATTTAGATCAATCCAGTTCAAATTTTGTTCATCCTCACCCTTATTTAACTCATATCAAAATTTGTTAAAGACTTTGTAGACATTACATAGTTGTGCTAAGAGTCACTCGTTTTATTTGTGATGAAACAGGCCAAATTGTGCAGACAATTTTTGGCCAGGCTGTCATACAAAGAAATTAGGAAATCTTGCAAAAAACAAGAGTGAACAAGCGAAATATTAATAACTGATTATGTTGTAATCAATGTGTGCTTTTTTCCCCATTAGCTTTTAATTCTATGCATGTCTTTGCATAGTACAATAAACCGGTTTGCTTTTATTTTTGCCAAATATGTGTGTCAGATAAATACCTTAATCAAGTTTGGCGTTTTGCTTTTCCTCATATTTGAAATATTTAGCATAAAAAAAAAAAAAAAAATCTTATTTTGGTTTAATCATTCTTGTAGGGTCATTAAAAGCAAATATCCCCTCCAGACAAAACTCCAACTGATCAAGCCAAAGATTCATTTCACATTTGCCAACAGATGCAAATATTTATGCAGTGACAATAACACTATATAGCTGACATTTCTACCGCCGCATGATACACGCCATCATATCCTCCCAGCCGTTCGCTTCTGCGTGTCAGTGTGACGCAGTTGCGATCATTTATATTCTCACTGTCATCTTAAATGCAAACGAGTCCCATATGGATGGAGTCATTTGCATATGATGGCTGTGAGAGATGAGCCGCAGATCAGATGGAGACGTGTGAAGTCAGCGCTCTGTTATCAGAGGCCTGTAAAGGTTATCTGCCACCCAGACATCTAAATTTACTACACAGAACTCTGGGATATGAGGCAGATGTTGTCTGACTGAGAGCGTGTAAAACTCGAGAGGCAAAACGATTACCATACATCTATAAAAAAAAAATCCATTTGGCTCAGTGAGCACAGATTCATCTCATATTAACCAGCATCTGCTTTTGTTTTTGAAAGTATCAATGGGAAGATGATGCATAATGAGTCATTATTATGCATAATGAGCCATTAGTCACACATAATGTGTTTTTAATTGAAATTTTTTTAGGATTAAATGTATAAGGGGAAGTGTGCTTTGGACCTGTAACTTTCTTATCCACCTTTTTCTGAATGAGTCAACAGTGTTTTAAATTATGGTGGTTTGGGGAACTTCCATTAAAAAAATAAACCATTTCAGACACAAGGCTGTGTTATAAATACTATTTGTACATCGGTTTGACTAAACGATCTGTACATTTCTCAACATAATCTAACAACCAATGTAACACTTGTGTCATCGGTTGTTGCAAGAGCCCTTTTGAGTATGAAAAACAGGGAAATACAATGTTGTGTCAAAACAACAGAAAGCACTTTGGGATTTTGGGTCTGCGGAAAAAAATTTGTTCACAATTTTACATTTAAGTTGAAAAACATCTTAAGTACTGATTTAAGAGGAAAATAAAGTCACCTCATTATACTCTGATTTTGCAAATGCTTGTAAGTAACAGCAGTTTTTAAATATATTATAGATTTTGGTAATGTTATAAAACGGTTAGTTTCTGTCCTTGATTCTGATTGGTCAATAGCTGCGTTTTATTCATGGCTTCAACCAACAGTTCTATGTATCACTACACAACACCCTTAGCAAGCACTCTTAGCAACATAAACTGTTTGTTCTCAATTAATATTATTCATTGACACTTACATATTTTTTTATGTATAAGAGCATCGAGAGAACGAGATCGAGTGAGCGAGTTTATAACCTGCATTCAGATTTAGCATTTTCCTTGAGGACAGTCTAATAAAAAATATGTCTGATGTATTATCTTGTCTATTTAACAGTTAAGGGGTTTTCCCGTGTTCCGTGTTTACAATTACTGAACGCCACACTCATAAAGACGGTCTTTGTCGCCATCTAATGGCGTAATAATGTAACTTCTGTTGCTGTTCACGGTCAGGGACTATTTTTTCCAGTGGAAGGAAGGCTTTCATTAGAAGTTTACTTCATGAAAGTTGCATTGATACATTATTTTGGCTTTAATGTTTATATTGTTTTGTAACCGTTTTATAAAAGCTATAAGATACTCGAGGCTAGAAACTGCAACAAACTGATCCGAGAAATTGAACACCCCTGTAGCTGTTTCCATCCAAAGATGAAGTCATGCGCAAAATTGGAATGTTGCATAAAACATAAATGTATTATGCAAATAAAGCAGTGTTTCCAAATCACTCTGAGGACAGACTTTTGCTCAGGGATTTCAGAACAACTGATCCAACATTTGAGTCAAGTCATCAAGGGATTTATTCTGTAAATGCGTTTCTGTTGTATTTTGTGCATGTCATCTTATCAGATAAAAAAAAGATCAGACTTTGAGTTTTATGCACGCATTTTAAAAAAAAAAATACGAGATCCCTAAATTCGCATAAAAACAGGTGAATGGAAACACGGCTTATGACAAATGCAAGCATCTCTCGCACAGTCGTACCGCAGTCATGTCGTAGATGTGTGTGGACGCCATCATAGCAGCCCCGACAGGTCCCGTCCTTCTCTCCGGCAGCACCGTGAACAGCTGAGGCGTCTCGTTCCTGAAAGCACACACAAGCACGCGAGTTAAATAAGCAGCGATTTATCAGACGCTTTTATCTTAAGTGCTCAAGGAGACACGGATCAGCACTTGCAGAGCTCAAACCTACAAGCTTTTTTGAACAGCCCACATCTTTAACCACTTCACCACACATTAGATGCAAATGTAATCTTAAGTTTAATTGCAAGTTTAAAAAAAGAGGTTCTGCAGCACTGGAGTTGCAAATTAAATTGCAGTCCAGTCATTGTTGCCTTATGGGCCTTGGAGCGCTCACAAAATGTAAAAATCACCACAGTGCTTTTTCACTAAATTAAATTAAACTGGGCTAAATTAAATTATTTTAAATTACATATAAAGCGTACTGTATCATTTTTGACAGATGGATTTCTGAGACCTCTCCATAATCAACAAGATGCAAAGCTTTTGTGTTGCACACAATCAACTTCATGCTTTGACATCTGAGTGATAGTTCATACTTTTTAGCAAGTAACAGGCCTTTTAGTATAAGTGTAAAAAAAAACATCCACCTTCAGCTTATGGTTCATGTTATTTTACTGTGAAATATACTGATTTTTATAAAGTAAACATAACTTTTAAATTCCTATAGATATTTCAAGATGACCACTAACTGGACTGAAGCAGCTAAGGTTTATCCAGAGACTTTTAGAATCATCATGTTAAAACATGAGTCTCAAGTATGATAATCAGAGTAAAGTTTAAAACTAATTTCAGTTTCATCTTACTAAGACATATTATTGATAGATATAGAATAACGACTGATATTTATTTATAAGGTTATAAAGACCACATTGATTTACATTACAAGCAGCAGAATTTCATCTTTTTGGCCCTATAAATATCAGCATTTGCAACGAATCACATTTTTCTTGCAATTTGTGCATCTGAATAAAATGTATTTCCTCCAAGTATGAGCTCCATATTCTCATTATGAAGCATAAAAGCCTGATTTATCAAATATTACACTTAAATAACACATGCAATTTTTTTTAATCGATTTTTTCTAAAGGGTCAAACTCAATTTCAAAAAATTAGATTTTTCTGACCGTTTTATAAATAGGTGGAAGAGCAATTGATTTTAAAGCCTTAACTTTGGCTCTGCTCCTCACATACTCTTGTATTTGCACAGACACTCACCCGTCCATGATCTCTTCGATCTTTTTCTTCCTGAGCTCAATAAGCTCTGGAGTTTCCATGCCGGCAGGAACGGAGGAGAAGCCGCCAGGAGTGATCAAGCCGCTGTCACAACAACGAGAAGAAACAGTCATGTCTCAAACACATGCAAGTGAATCAGAGCTGGAGACCGTTTGAATCAATGAGATGAATCAGCACCTGTCTGCAGGTGTGAAGAAACCAGTTTCATCTGGTTTGTCTTCGTCGCTCTCCTCCTCCTCCTCCTCAGATGATTCTTCATCAGATGGCTCCAGTTCACCCCACGGGGTTCGGTCTACTTCCTCTTCCTCTGCTTTGGCCTGTCAACATTATCAGACAAACAACAATGAAGTCAAGTCACATTTATTCATATATCACTTAATACAATACAGATTGATTAAAAGCAGCTTCACATTAACAGAGCAGGAGAATAACATTGTTAATGTTGTACGATTCATCAATTATGAAATTAATTCAATTTAAGCTGTCAAGTTTTAGTTTCAGATCAGCATTGTTTCAAATCTGTTCAATAACAGTGACAACAGTCAGTTGAACACTTTTGACCTTACTTGAAGTCACCCTGAGATTTGAAGTAAGTATTTCAATAATTAAACATGCACTAATTTTCGTGGTTCTCAGATATTGGTTAATGGTCACATGACATGCAGGAAACATGCAAAATGAAACGTCATCTTTAATGATTAACCATAAGCTTTTCATGAACTCATGAACCCCATGGGTTTGGGAAAACCTATTTTTGAGGAAGGATGTCTCGTAATAAGTTTTGCTTAAATTAAATTTTATGAAAACTTGCATCCTTATTGGTTTTGAAACTGTTGATACAGAAAATAATTAAGGCATTTTGTTTAAGAGGTTATGCTATAAATCACAAACACACAGTTGTTCCCCATCACGTTGTGCTTAACAACCCTGTTTAAATGAAACTATTTTCACAGTATGAGAAAACCATTTGTACTTTGCTTAAATGTGTAATTAATTTCGTATCCTCACCTGGAAGTCTATGGAGTTGGTTCCGAACACATCTCCGTACAGCGGCTTTCCTGTCTCATCCACAGGAGGTTTTCCCCACCCGCCGGCATGATACCCAAACGAACAGCTCTGAAAGAGACACACACACACCTCAGTATGAACATCTCAGGTTTATATGAACATTACACTCATGATGCCCATCACATTTGGATTATAAAATAGTTTTTCTTGAACATCTTGTGTGTTAATCAGATCCTCCAATGGAGAATGACACGTATTTGTTGTTGTATCAGAGTTACAAGCATTACTTTACATCGAATTACTGACAAAATCAAATGGAAAATATCTGCTCATAAGAGCTACCTCTAATCAAACATCACTGCTGAAGGTATTTGCATAATTTTATGTTAATTGTGAAAAATAATGGCATATTGCAGGCAAACTACAATGTGGTCCCACACATTGAACTAATGAACTTCCCAATCCAATAGACTAATGAACTTGTAAATATTGTATAGATATCACTCACACAAGCAGTATATTTCTTGCCAAAGAAATACTTTTAAACTGAGCATGACTAGAAAACCTAAAATTTCCTTAGGAAATTTCCCATTTACAGTTCATAACATAGTTGTTTACATTTGTAAAATTTAAGAAAGCAAATTTCTGAAGTACATTTTTAATTAATAAATAAATAGAATTTTTAAAATCAAATATAAGCACTGTAATTTAATTGCAGAGTTTTTTAAATGAACGTTTTTGAAATCAAAAACTTACATACACATGTTCGCACACATAGTGTCAGGGTAACACATTACAAAACAAGTTATGTACTTATATTACATTACTTGTAACCTGAAAAAATCTGCAAATAATTACCTGTTAAATTACACAAATATTCTTTATGTATTTAATCTCACTTTAATAACCAATGTCTTTGCTGCTGACCTTCATTGGTTAAATTCAACCATATTAATAGGCAGAAACGAATTGATAAACATCATCATTTGTGTTTCATTTCTTTGTTTTTATTGCCGAAGTGCACTGAACTTCATTCATTTACTTCTTCATTTCACTTTTGGTGTGTAAAGGCTTAGATTTGCCAAACCTAGAACTCTTGGGTGATTTAATAATAAAAACAGATAAGCGAGCCCAGCCCAGATGAGAAAAAGTAATGCAAAAGTAACAACGCATTACTTTCCATAAAAAGTAACTTTTTTAGGGAGTAGTGCAATATTGTAATGCGTTACTTTTAAAAGTAACTTTCCCCAACACTACAGTTAAATAAATTAAACCCTGCAAGGCAAACTATACTATCATTTAAGAAAAGAGAAATAAAAAAGGAAAAGCATTCAATGCTTTCCATTAAAAGTGAAAAATAGTTAATTTTCCCTGGATTTAAAGCAAGTATAGGAAAAGGTTTCTTATAAAAGTAAATTTTTTTCTCCCCAGTGTCTGTGCCTACCTCAGGAATGGGGGCGTTGAGGCCAGGGATCTTCAGGTTGGGGTAGGAGGGTGGAGGTCCGTATCTCTGCATGGCGATCAGCCATGGTGGAGGAACTTTATGAGAGTTCTGGCAAGACAAATATGTGAAAAAGCAGCTAAAATTAGACAGAAGAAGTTACATAAAAACCTAGTGCATGAAAAGCCCTTCTGCAATTTCATACAACAGTTGCTTTGCGCAAGCAGCTCAAAAAGGAAAAGCTTTGATGTGTAATGCAACGGAGGATGAAGCACTCACAGGTCCTGTGGGCATCCCGAGGGCGACCCTCAGCTCATCGGACAGATCGCCTGGTTTCTTCTCCTTCAGCCTTGTCTCAAACTCTTTTCCCTGAAAAAGCAAAAAGACAAGAGTTAATTTTTTTATAACAAACAAACAAACAAACTCACATAATGATCAAGCAACGCAAGCGCACCTCATAGTACAGGTCCCCGTGTATCGTGAGCTTCGGTTTGATCTGCCACTTGAAGAAGGCGTCGTGCAGCTTCTGGTAGTCGATGTCGATCTTCCCCATCTTGGGCCGAACTTTCTCTCTCATTTTGGTCTTCATGGTTTTGGCATCTTCCTACAGGGATACGGAGTTGGAGAGGAGACGTCAGTAAAGCTGACAGCAGAGGGAAATACATCAACCAAAAACAGAAGTTTAAATTAACCGGGTTGACAATATTATAAACATCACTCAAGCACTGTCTGATATGGAAATGGCACAAGAACATGCCAGATGCAGCAAACAAATGAGCACACATCAGTGTCACTCCTGACAGCCACATGTGCTCCTGTGCCACATTTCAAGACAGGAAAGAAATACAGAGCCGCTATGCACAATGATTTACTCAGAGCTATTCAATTGTAGAGCTCATGTCTGACAAAAAAGCAGCTAGGAATGTAATGATACACTCATGTCACGATTCAATATAAATCACAATACTGAAATTTTAAATCTGCATTTACTCATTCTCATATAGTTTTTGCGTATTACGCAATCATTTGAACGTCTGTGTTTACTACAATATGCTCATCGTAAATCTGTTCATTATATAAAGCCATCATGTCTCTTCAGAAGACTCTGTTGATTATTTTTATAATGCCTTTATGACATTTTTTGGATCTTAAGTTTTAGAGGAATGGACTTTAAACAAGTCAAGTCAAGTCATCTTTATTTATATAGCGCTTTTTACAATGCAAATTGTGGCAAAGCAGCTTTACATTAATAAGAAAATGGTGTCATTGTGCAGCTTATTCTATATATTATTGATTCATTCCGTTGCAAATATCAATAGTTAATAGTCTACTTAATTTAGGTATATCAGCACTGCAGAAAACAGTGACGTAATCGTCCGGCTCGGCTCAGTTTGTATACAACGGCGCCAATGCAGGCATATCAAAAACACTGCTGAATATCAAGCAAGTGTCCCAGACTTAAGCAAGCCAAAGGCAACAGAGGGACAAAAATCTCCCAGGTTTCATAAAAAATATCTTCATTCATGTTTTTTAAATCAACTGTATATCGTAAGTCATATCGTTTACATCAATGATGCAAGTGCTGCAATCCACACTGATGTTGCTTTCAATCTTCATCTTTATCAAAACAGTTACATTCTGGTTTTACATTTAGAAACACAATGATCAAACATATGAACCCAGCAGTACCTTCTCCTGCAGGGCTTCTCTCATCTCCTGGATGCCGGTTCTCCTGATGAACTCAGGCAGCTCAAACGGAGGTTTCTCTATGCCTCTCTTGCCCTGCAGGTACTTCCTCTTGAAGCACCAGTGACGCGGCACGGGCACCGTGTTCCTAGTGGCCTTCAGGTGAACTAGCAGTTTGGGCTCCTGCGCAGTCACGTCATGCATCTCCACAACGTCAGGACGGGCCACAAGCTGACAGACAGAGGAAGGGGAAAATGTTATTAAAGGAGACAATTTTAATTGCCCATTAGTACTGAAAACAACAATTCACACTTTGAAATGACTGGACCATGTCATTTGAGTGCAATAAAACAAATCTGTTTTCACCATGATGACCTTTTCAATACTTAAGTCTACAAGTCTATTAATATACATTTTTAATCTAAACAATGAACTCTAAGTGGTTTTAATGGTGATTTTGATAAAATGAAAGAGAAAATAAACATGTTACCTGTTTGAGCTCCGCTACTGTCAATCTGTTCATCCTCCTCAGTTTCTTTTTGGACAGTTTGGGCAAGTCCTTCTTGGTTTCCTGTCAAACAGGAAGTGGAGGGGTTAGACAGGAATATCTTCAGGAGAGCTGGATGACTTTCATGTGGCCTTCAACTCACCTCGTCACTGTCATCGCTGTCTTTCTTCTCCAGCTCGAACCCCTTCTTCTTAAAGGAAAGGATTTCTGGCTTTTCGGGCTTGTCTGGCTCTTTTTCCTTCTCCTTTTTCACATCATCTGTCAGCTGTGATAGAAAGCCATTCAATGCCACATCCATCAAAATATAACATATCAGTCTTTAAAATTCCAGTCTAGGTGAATCAAACTGAATGGCCATCAAACTGTCAATCAAAGATCTAAATGCAACACCAAATAAGTGTCATTCATCATACTTTCTCATATCAAACAAAGTGTTGCAGTTCTGTAATGAAGCACCAGGAGAAGAAATATAAAGTTCTGACCTTGAACGCCTCAAAAATCCTCTTGAAGAAGATGAAGTTTGGGTCGTAGATGGCGGGCTCCTCTGTCACATACTCGATCTCCACCTCTGGCTCCTTCTCACGGCTCTCCTCTTTCTTCCTCTCCTCTTCCTGCTCCTTCTCCTGCTCCCGCTTGTTCTTCTTGTTCTTCTTCTTTCTGTTCCTGCGCTTGCGGTTCTTCTGCAAGCAAGCGAGAAGGAATTAAGTAAAAGAGTTCAGAAGTGATACCTAGGTCAACGAGAGCCTCGCAAATGCTGATAACACGGATGAGGAGACCTACTTCTTTTTTAGAGAGGCCGCTTTCATCATCCTCATCCGAGTATCCACGGGCGGAAGAATTGTTCACGTCCATTTCTGCTGACTCTTCGTCATCATCTTCCTCCTCTAAAGATAAAGAGACACATAAGCTGTTTAACAACATTTCTATATTGTTTAAATGTAAATAAGCTTTAACTTTCACAATGATTTATTTATCTCACAACCACAGCTTGCAAATTCAAGTCTCAAGTGAATTCAGTGTTTCCTTCACTGGTAATTACACTTGATGTGCTCAAGTGCTCTCATATGGTAAATGTGATCATTAGTGACATTAAGGCAGCATTTGAGCATAAGATTAACTCTGTGGATTAGTGATCAGTTCCTTATAGTGACCTGTAGGGGCGACGCTGAGCTGCTCCTGTCTCATTTCCTTCAGCTGCAGGATCTTCTCCAGAGCCTGAGGAATCTTCGGCCCAATGCCAACATCTTCACCCTGCCATGCCTGAACACACAAGTCAAGATCAGTAAAGAGATTGAGTTCATAAGTCAATTAGATCATGCATTGGGTCTTTCAGGCTCTCATACCTCTCTGGCGTCCTCTCCTGGAGGGGGCGGGACTTTCTGCCGTAGATTAGCAGACTGGGGCACCACAGAAACACCTGGAGGGGCCGTGCCACCTTGAGCCCCAACTACAGGAGGAAATCAATGTTTAAAGTAAAAATCACCCCGATCAATACCAGATTTACAGGCTACAGTCGTTTCAGTCTTGTTTTGTTGTCTTAAAGGGATAGTTCACCCAAAAATGAAAATTATGTCATCATTTACTCACCCAAGTTGTTTTAAAATTGTATGAAGTTCTTTTTTTCTGTTGAACATGAAGATATTTTGAAAAATGTAGGCAACCAAACAGCTGCTGGTCCGCATTGACTTCCATGGTATTTTTTTTTGTACTATGGAAGTCAATCGGTGCCGTTAACTGTCTGGTTACCATCATTCTTCAAAATATCTTTTGTGTTCAAGAGAACAAAGAAACTTGTACAAGTTTGGAATAAGTCGAGGGTGAGTAAATGACTATTTTAGCCATGTTATGTAATTATGGCAAAGTGACTGCAGTGGTTAAACCTTAATGTGTTGAAGTGACGAGAATACTTTGTGCACATTATTCAACAGTTTGAACTGTTGTCATACGTGATTGATGTAGTGAACTCGGTGTAAGCTTCGGTGTTCTACATCCAAACGCCGACTCATTATCGGCCGGTTTCTGCGTCAGCATCACATGCAAGAGTCGTGCTGCTCACATGCTCCGGTTCAGCCAATAATGAATCGCCGTCCGGACAAAAACAAGGAAGCCTGCACTGAGATCACTATATAAACTACACGTCAACAGTTCAAACAGTTGAATAAAATTGTTATTTTTGCACACAAAAAGTATTCTCGTCACTTCAAAACATTAAGATTGAACTTCTGTAGTGACGTTGACCATTTTAACCATGTTTTTACTACCTTTCTGGATCTCAAACGGTGCAATGACATTGCTGCCCATGTGTGGTTCAGATACCTTCGTATTACATTAAAAATATCTTAATCTGGGTTCCGAAGATGAACGAAGGTCTTACTGGAGTGGAACGACATGAGGGCGAGTACTTAACGACAGAAATTTCATTTTAGGGTGAACTAACCCTTTAAAAATGGCAAACTTTTTTTTGCATTACAAGTTTTATGACACTTGTCAGTTTAAATGTGCAAATAAAGCATTATATAATTAAATATGCACTCATTTCCAGAAATCTGAACATTGGTAAAGCAAGATTCATTTTGTTGACAGAGTCAAAGGTTTTTATAGAAGGGATTTTGGTTTTTTCTTGCTATCACTTCGTAAATCCGAAAACGCCGTTAACCAGAAACCTATATTAAATAATGTAAAAAATGTATAAAGTGCCATTAAATAAACAAGTGTAATGGTTGAAAAATAGACCAGAATTCACCTGAATCTACCAAAATCTAGATGAAAAATGTTTTGGCCTATATTGTCTTGCCCATTATATATTCTTATTAAAATGCAAACACAGGATTTCCAGTCAGCATGATCTATAGGTTGATTAGGTTGACATGATTTGATGTTTGAGCATAAACTAAGAATTGTTAAAGTATCATGGTGAATCTGTTTTCTCCCATATATTCCCTAAATATGAACTGTATGGGGCGGCTGACCTCTGAGAGGAGGGATGGGGGGCAGGAGGTTGGGTCGAGGTCCCAGTTCAGGTCCTCTGGGGCCTGGTGCCACCCCCTGGACTTTAGCAAGTTCCTGCTGTCTCTCGTGTTCCAGAAGCACAGCAGCCTGAGAGAGACAGAAACACTCACTATAAGACCTTTAAACTTTGGAGTCATTCACACCAATTCACACTAAGTGAAAGGAATACACATTTAAAAAAAAAAAAACATCCCAAACCAAAGTGAATGTGATAGGTGAAAGATCATGGGCTTCCTTAAACTGTTCAGATACACAAACTACATCACAGAATATGGATCAAAATTATCATTTAAAAGTTTAAGTTTTTTTTAATGATCATGGAAGAAAAAAAATCTCTTCCGCTCACAAAGTCTGCATTTATTCGACCAAAAATACAGTAGAATTATGAAATATTACTACAATTTAAAATAACTTTTCTATTATATTATTTTAAAATGTAATTTACTCCTGTGATCAAAACTGCATATTCAGCATCATTACTCAACTCTATCAATGTAGAAAACAGTTGAACTGCTTATATTTCATAATTCTTTGATGAATAGGAAGTTCAAGAGGACAACATTAATTATATATATATATATAAAAAAAATTCACACAAATATCTTTACTGTTACTTTTGATCAATGTAATGCATCACTGCTCAAGAAGTGTTAATTACTTTAAAATATAAAATGCATTAAAATGACCCCAAACGTTTGAACTCTATTGCACATGAAATTATTCACATTCATATAGCTGTTAATGTTTGTGTTATATGACATTGTTTTGAAGACGGCACCACAGGTATTAAGTGAGCATTCACCCGTTTCTGCTGCTCTAGAAGCTCCTGTTCCTTCATCTGCTCGTCCATCACCCGGGAATCACCCTAAACACACACATATGATTATAAACAACAGCAGGTAAACTGCAGTCATGTGACCCAAGCGCAATAAACTATTTCACTGAATTCTTAATATTGTGTCTATCTGGGATAGTTCACCCAAAAATGAAAGTTATCCCATGATACTGACCCTCAATCCATCCTAGATGTATATGACTTTCTTCTTTCAGACAAAGACAATTTGGGATATACTTAAATATCCTGGCTCTTCCAAGTTTTTGTACAAAAATATACATATTTATACCTTTATAGAACTCATTTAACTAGCTTCCGGCAGACGACCGTACACACACTGCGGAAGTTGTGTGAGCATCCCCTGACACAATGTATGACGTAGGAGTAGAGTAAGCTTAGACGCCTCTCGCGGTTTAAACAAATAGGGCTGTGAAACAAAGTCAAGCTCCTTTGACATTTCTCTTTAAAAATTCTTGTTTTAGACCTAAATTGTGTCACCAGTGTTTTGTTTTGCCCTATCCTCTGCACTTCCATGTTTGATAATAAGTCACGCGTCGGGTCAGGGGACACTCTTCCGCCGCAAATCGTTTCTGTCTGCAGGGCAAGTCAATATAGTTAATAAAAGTTTTAAATATGGATATTTTTCGTGCAGAAACCCATCATTTCAGAAGGCCCTTTTTTTCCATTATAAAGCTTTGACGAGCCAGAATATTTTTAAATACATCTCTGATTGTGTTCGTCTGAAAGTATGTCATATACACCTATATGGTGGATTGAGGGCGAGTAAATCATGGGATAATTTTCGTTTTTGGGTGAACTAGCCCTTTAAGTTGTTTGGGATTGAGTTTGTTTCTAAGAAAAAAAGCTTGAACAAGTTTGCTTTGATTCTGAAGAAAACCATGACATCATGCATGTCTATGCTCAATTTTATGCCTAAAGCGTTCATTTAAAAGTATGGGGGAAGTTACATTGTGACAGTAACAACAATACTTGATGGTAATGTCATGCAAACGTACATTATCTTCAGCACAACTGCACACACAGCAAAACGTTTCACACACAGTTCAGTCCAGTCTCCTCACCTGTGTGGCTCTGTCCTCGTGCGGCATCATGCCAGGCGGCTCCATGCCCATGTGGATGGGTGGAGGGCCGCCCATCATATTCATGGCCTGCATCATGTTCATGCCCGGCGGAAGGGGCATTGAGGGCATCGGGGGCATGGGCGGCAGACCTGGCATCTGACACACACAGCACAAATTTTAATGCTTTAATTCTCAATTATGTGATGCTTAGTCCCAAGTAGAATAAAAGAAACATTGCAGTACCGTAGTCATGACCTTGTCATCTCCTCCTGGAATGTTCGGCTTGGTTAAGATCATCCCAGACTGCAGACAAATAAATGTTACATTCAGGCAAAGAAATAAAAGTTATCAGATTTACAGTTCAAATCTGAATAACTTACCTGTGCAAACGATTTCAGCCTGTCTATGAGCTCCTCTCTAGGACCTGAAGAACAGAAAACCATAAATGAAGATGGAAAACAATTATGGACTGAATAAAACGTGTTTTTACATTAGTTTAATATATGCTGGTGTGTGACTGCAGTGTTTCTGTATAAAACTGCTGCATTTAAATACGTTTACAGTTGTTGTTCATTCACACTACGACTTAATTTACACTTATTTAACGACATTCGCAGCCAAAAGTGTTTTTTAACTACCAAAATAAACGCAAATACATCATATTAACTTATATTACACACGTTGGCACCAAGTTTCGTGCACTGAAGGCCTGCAGGGCATCAGACAGGGAAATAACAGGCTAACCAGCTAACGCTAGCTAACACGAAAAACTGAATAAAACTCCGCTACAGCGCTCTTATTAAAGCGTTTTTATCTCACCCATATTAGGAGCGCCAAACTCGGCCAATTTGGCCTGCAGCTCGCTGTGAGTCCATGAGTTAAAGTCTACATTTGATTCAGAGCCCGGCGGCCCGTCGCTAGCCATGATGAAGCTCTTACGGCACAAACGCGTTCAAGCGCGGGGGATCACGGGAACGCGACGCACTGCATTATGGGTTTTGGTGTTCAGTATCGCGCAGTTTGAAAAGGACGGGTGGGCGTTTCTAAAGCAGCACCACGCTGAAATGAAACAAGTTTATGTGTGTATGTGCGTTTAAATATATATTTTATGGTATTTTATTTTAAATAACGAACATTAGAATACTTAATTATGTTATATATAACTATAATAGGCCTAACCCAGCAATAAATGAGGAAGAATATTACAGGTGAAATATTAGGATATTTATGTATATTATTCAAGGATGCGTTTACCATGTTCTGCCTCAAGGTGATGGTCTTTCTAACATTGAGAGAGAGAGAGAGAGAGAGAGAGAGAGAGAGCGAGAGAGAGAGAGAGAGAAAGAGAGAGAGAGAGAGAGAGAAACGTGAGAAAAGTGCAGGGTTCAAAACAAACTTTCCTGATATTTAATACCAGCTTGTGCGTGCAGTATGTCAACGCATATCGAAATGCAAATGTATTCAAACATCTTAAACATGGTGTCAAAACTCTGATCTTACAGTCTATACTATGAGATTTTGAGCTTTTAAGGTTTAAATAAACATTTTATTGTATTTCTATAAGCGTTTCCTGTGTTTTGCTCTCCTATTTTTTCAACGGGAGCGTTTTAGTCCCGTCGCGCGCCGTACGCTTAAACGCAATCTTTGATTGGCCGACGTGTTATTACGTCACAATCGCAACAGCAATTCTGAGACGCGTCGCGTTATCACACATTGCGCAGACGCGCCCCGGATCCGCTGGGCGTTTGTGCTGCAAAATCAGTGGCAAAGACGTTAAACTACACGAACTCCAGATGTTTGAAGGATCGAACAATAACCAAAACTTCTGGATTATATAATAATTGCTCATACTCGAAAGAGGACTGCAAATCAAGACACGAGGTAAGTCTGAACCCATCGTCTTTTCGCCATCCATGCAAGTGAGACTTTGACACTTTGTTACACTTTTATTGTTTTAGTCTCGTGTTGTTCATCTCAAATATGCTTCACGTGAAGGTTGTGTTATAAAATAATTGTTTGCCAGCCAACAGTCATCATTTTTTTAGACTTTAAAACGTGTAAAGGTGTCATTTCCTTGTTTTGCAGTTCCTCAAGATCACCTTTTAGTGACCATTATAAACTCATAATATTTAGTTCGCATGCATGCATGCATGCATTGACGTTATAAACGGGTGAATCATTCAATAAACACGCTTAATGGTTGTGAATGTGTGTCATTCAGATGAAGTTGTGGACAATCTTTAGATGATAACATCTGCATTTTTTGAGGCTGAATGCATGCATGGCCTGGCTATTAAAAGCATTTAAAATGACACACACATGGTCAGCTGTTGTGGTCAGAGTGGGTTTCTTGAATGACACAGGAAGTGAGGACACTAAACCCCTATATTTCTTGTCTAAAGTCCCCTCTCAGGCCTCTTTGGTAGTACTGTGGTGCTTGTTTTTGTTACTGAATAATGTCATTGGAGAAAGTTGAAGTTACACTTTACTACTGCAGGAGGTTCCAATCTTTTAGATGCCGAATATGTGTATAAAGACCCAATATTGCTTTGTATGAAAATCACGTCTTAAAACGGAAGTAACTTGAGAGGTGAGCTGCACACTTTTTGTGCCACTATTGACATGTGATCATATCAGGAAAGTTTAAAAGATGGAATCAACGCCAGTATTTACAGAAGGAAGAGTGCAGATGTTTTGTAGCGTCTAGTAATCAAACACAGATGTGAGAAATGCAGTGGCTGTCCAGGGTGTTGTCTGTGTGAATTCTTTGAGTGACAGTGTAGCCACACCCATACGTACATGACACAATCCCGTCTATAGGCTACGTTGACCTGAGCTCATGAAAAACGTCTGCGGTTTTCTAATATTATAAAAGAATAGTGGGAGAATGTCTTCAGCCTCTCTCTGATTGGTCGACAGCATCTGTTCAAAAATTGAGGTTTCGTGATGTGTCTTTACTTGCTTTTCTTCTGTCATCTCTCATCAACCCATCCTTTTCCAGAGAGGTACGAGTGGAGGTTCTCACACCCATGAGAGACAAATTCAATATTTATTGAAGCAGTTTTTTGAGCTTCTGCTCAGTCAGGCCTGAGCACCAGTAATGGATGAAAACATGAACATATTTCGTGAGGGTGCTTTTATGGGGTTACTGTTAAGCTCATGAAAGTTGGCAATAAATACCCAGGGCTGCATTTCCCAAATGAAAAGAAACCACTAATCAATTCTCCTTACTGTAATACAAAAAAAAATCTGTTGTCAATAAATTATACATGCACAACCCAGATCAGGCAAAACATTATGACCACCTTCCTAATATTGTGTTGGTCCTTCTTTTGCTGCCAACACAGCCCTGATCCGTCAAGGCACGGACTCCACTAGACCCCTGAAGGTGTGGGATCTGCACCAAGATGTTAGCAACAGATCCTTTAAGTCCTGTAAGTTTTGAGGTGGAGCCTTCATGGATCAGGCTTCTTGTTCAGCACATCCCACAGATGCTGGATTAGATTGAGATCTGGGAAATTTGGCGGCCAAATCAACACCTGAAACTCATTGTTGTGCTCCTCAAACCATTCCTGATCCATATTTGCTTTGTGGCAGGGCACATTATCCTGCTGAAAGCCATCAGGGAATACCGTTTCCATGAAAGGCTGTACATGATCAGCAACAATGCTTAGGTAGGTGGTGTGTGTCAAAATAACATACACATGGATGGCAGGACCCAAGGTTTCCCAGCAGAACATTGCTCAAAGTATTACACTGCCACCGCCGGCTTGCCTTCTTCCCATAGTGCATCCTGGTGCCATGTGTAGGTAAGCGGTTTGGACCACCGTTGAAAGATACTGACCACTGTAGACCAGGAACACCCACAAGAGCTGCAGTTTTGGAGATCTTCTGACCCAGTTGTCCAGCCATCACAATTTGGCCCTTGTCAAACTCGCTCAAATTCTTACGCTTGCCAATTTTTCCTGCTTCTAAAACATCAACTTTGAGGACAAAATGTTCACTTGCTGAATAATATATCCCACCCACTAACAGGTGCAATGAAGAGATAATCAGTGAATATGAAGAGATAACCAGTGTTATTTACTTCAGCTGTCAGTGGTCATAATGTTACGCCTGATCAGTGTGTGTGTGTGTGTGTATATATATATATATATATATATATATATATATATATATATATATATATATATATATATTATTGTAATGTGTATATGCATACATACTCATATACTCTTTAGTCTGCTGGGTGTTTAATAGCAGATGGTTGTAGATTTGTGTCTGACATTAGATGAGCAGGAGACAGATGAGTTGGTGTTCATAAAACAAAGTAAGAAAGGAGTGAAAATAAAGTAACTCACTCTACAGAAAAGCATTGCTGAAGATCTGAGACAAAATATAAGAAGGTTTCCCATCTTTAGCTCAAGTGTGTTTATAGGAATTCACTGTTAAGCACAGAATGCTGCATTGTGTTCCTGGAAATCATCCACACACCCACCCCTGCAGTTTAATACAGTCCTGGCAGCACGTCTTTCCATGGATCTCACGCACCACACCCTTCCACTGCTCCACTTTCTCTCAGTGGTTTCAATGAGTTTATTGAGTTCTTCATTCCATGAGATCAATGGGGACTGGAGTTGTGAATACACTGGCAGGAGCGTTCATGTTAGTGTGCTCACAACTGTAATCCCCAGTAAACTGTTCTGACATGACACAAGTAAGATGGGTCGACAGCATTTATATATAAAACATTAACATTAAACGATAAATGCTTCAGCCCTAAACCTGAATGCAGGTCAAAGACTGGTTTAATATTTGTTTATGTTTTACCAAACATGGATAAAGTGAATCAGAACTGTGAGCAGCAGCACGGTTGAGGAGGAGCAGGTTTGAAACAGGATCATAGGAGGGAATGGGAGAGTTTGGTTCGTTTACTGTACTGAATGCACACTTGCATTAACTCAGACTTTTGCTTCCATTGAAGCTCAAGATGTTTGAAACATCTCAATTCATTGTGGAGAACATAATCATGCTGTGTTCAGTGTGTGGTGGAGCAGATATAGGACAGTTTGCTGTATATAGGATTAACAGTGCTTTTTTTTTCTGTATTCACAACTGTCAAGTATGTTTACACCAGTGAGTCACTTTTTCTGAACGTTAAAGCCGAACATGTAGGCAGCCATGTGAACGTTAGGATGTTTGGCTGCATTTTTTTGATAAACTTACTTTACAAGTTATTTAGCTGACTTAGCTGAATTTTAGGCACAATCCCCCTGAGTTCAGGCTGTAGAAGTTGTGATAGCAGATCTCAGGCTTTGTTTGAAGTTAATGCTGGTTTATTCTGCATTCAGAGGCATGTCAGAATGATCATATTTAAGCACCATGTATTTCCTGTGGGAACTACAGTTCACAATCTGGGTGTAATCGTTGTGGCGGTGGTTAAATTGACCCGAATTGTATTCAGTTTGCCAAATAATTGATATTTGGTAAATTGAATCCAATTAAATAACTGAATCAGCTATTATTTTTTTTTTATAAAAAAAGGTAAAACCTGTTAAGCTTTAATATTAATACTTCTCAGACATTACAACGTTAACACGTTAACAGTATTTTATATATATGTAATAAATGGGCAACGCCAAGATCATGGGTTTGATTTCCAGTGAATTGAAAATGCATGATCTGTTACAAATGTACGCCTTCAATACTGTGAGTCTCTTTGAATGAAAGGGTTTTCCAAATGCATAAATGTAAATGAGAATACTTTCTGAGGGTAGTTGAGAAACTGACATGAAGTACATCAAAAGTGGTTTTTATTTTGGGTCCGTGCAGCTGCCTTTTACTATGAAATAAGAAGGGGAATTTGACCCTCAAACGTCATAACTGTAGCACTACCTTTTCTCTTTATTTTGTTTCATTAGTGGTAATAATGACAGAAAGAAATATGAAACAAGCTCATTTTATTCAGACCAAATTATTCTCTTTTCCAGGCCTTCCAAACCAGATTTTGACCAGAATTCTTTGTGCACTCTGATTCAATGTCATCCAACATCATCTGCTCCATTCATTCAAAGTTAATACATTTGTTCCACTCTTCGTTTCCTGGGTTGTGATTGGCTCGTCTCTTGCCCTTCCTCTGTTCTAGTTGGCTCTCTGGGATAACATCATCTGTTAGTCCTCTAGTGCCAGTCAAAGTAAAGTGGGCCAAAACATGGAGCCCATTTACGCCACCGGAATGGCTGCAAAGCTGCGGAGTCAGTGGGACCGGGATGCAGGTTTGGGTCAGAACCACAATGCCGTGAAGTTCCTAGGACAAGATTATGAATCGCTGAAGGCCCAATGTCAACACTCCAGGACCCTTTTTGAAGACCACTTGTTCCCAGCGAGCAGCTCTTCTCTGGGCTTCAATGAGTTGGGCCCACGATCCTCCAAGACACAGGGGTTACGATGGAAGAGACCGACGGTGAGCTGAACGCAAGGGTCTTAAGGGTCAAATGGGTTGGTCTTGTATTTGTTTAGCTCATTATTTCCTTCATACTCCATCACTGCTTCCAGTTCCTCTGGTTCTCTTCTAATAGCATTATTTTAAACACACTTCACCTCTACGATCCCATGCTGCATTACCTCATCTAACCTATCAGTCTCTCTCTCCCTCTCTGCTTTTTACGCTCATTTTTTAACACTTCTGCATGTGACAGGTCACCACTACAGTTGATGTCCCGCAGGATTTCATGGCCTTCTACTCAGTACATTAATGCATGGCTTAATATAACCTCATCTCTCTGGCTTGTTGTTATGGGTGGCTCAGGAGCTGAAGCGATTTGTCAGGAAAAATGGCAGCTCATTATTCATTCGTTTCTCCTTCCTGCCTTTATGAACCAAACATGAGTTTGAATTTGAATCACACACCCAGAGTTTTCACACGTTGCTGCATGTGCTTGTCACAGACAGGTTACAAAATGGCTTTTCACACTGTGCTTAACCCCGGCGGAAAGAACGTTTCACACTTGTAATTTAAAAGTGGGGTTTGCACCACTTTTTACACAGGGTTATGAAACCCTGTTTCGGAACAGGGTTAACAACACATTTGCGGTGTCAACCCTGCATTGCAGTGCCAAACTTGTACAGTGTGAAACAATGCGGTGTCAGAATGTTACAGCTAGACGCTTAGCAACCAATCGCGTACTCATATTTGTCTGCTTTGGACAGTCACGGAAACACTGCACATTGTGTATATAAACAGTAAAATATATAAGCAGTATGAAACGTGAAGCAAGATAACCCAGGATTTCGTTTACCCGGGGTTTATAATGACCCAAGTGTGAAAAGCCCTTAATGGGCCTGTGTGTGAGTGTGTGTGTGTGTGTGTGTGTGTGTGTGTGTGTGTGAGTGTGTGTGTGAGTGTGTGTGTGTGTGTGAGTGTGAGTGTGTGTGTGTGTGTGAGTGTGAGTGTGTGCGTGAGTGTGTGTATGAGAGAGTGTGTGTGTGTGAGAGAGTGTGTGTGTGTGTGAGTACTTGTTTTCCTTACATTGTGGGGACCAAATGTCCCCACAACGTAAGTAAAACCAGTAAATCTTGACATTGTGGGGACCTTTTGTTGGTCCCCACTAGGAAACGAGCTTATAAATCATACAGAATTATCTATTTTGAAAATCTAAACCAGCAAAACATTTTCTGTGAGGGTTAAGTTTAGGGGTAGGGGGACAGAATGTACAGTTTGTACAGTATAAAAACAATTACGCCTATGGAAAGTCCCCACAAAACACATAAACACAACATGTGAGAGAGAGAGTGTGTGTGAGAGTGTGTGTGTGAGAGTGTGTGTGTGAGAGTGTGTGTGTGAGAGTGTGCGCGCGTTTTTGTGACATATCAGGACACAAATGTGTATAATGACATGGGTATGACACTAGTATTACAACTTCAACGTGAAATATGAGGACATTTCATATGTCCCCACTTTTCAAACAGCTTTAAAAACATACTAAACAATGTTTGATTAAAAATGTAAAAAATCAGAATGTTTTCAGTGAGGGTTAAGTTTAGGGGTGGGGGAGGGGCAGAATGTACAGTTTTTACAGTATAAAAACCATTACGCCTATGGAATGTCCTCAATTTGATAGCAAAACGAACGTGTGTGTGAGAGTGTGTGTGTGAGCGAGAGTGTGTGCGAGTGAGTATGCGAGTGAGTGAGCGAGTATGTGTGAGTGAGTGAGAGATAGGCTGTGCTTTTCTTTGTGTAAATACAAATCTAATTTACATGTGTCCATGTGTCTTCAGGAGATTTGCATGCGTCCCCAGTTCATCGTGGATGGAGCGACTCGTACTGACATCTGTCAGGGAGCTCTGGGTGAGTTATATCAGCATAACAAACAAGGACTTTAACTCAAGCACACTACAACCTCAACCAGCTGTTTACACCAAACATTTACCTGACCAATGGATGATCAATAATACAGTAAAATTGTGAAGTATTAGTACCATTTAATAATAACTGTTTTCAATCTGAATATATGTTAAAATGTAATTTATTCCTGTTATCAAATCATGATTTTTCAGCGTCAATACTCCAGTCTTCAGTCCCCATGATCCTACAGAAATCATTCTAATATGCCGATTCATTCGCTGCTCGCTTTGTATAGTATTTCAGGATTGTACAATAAATAGAAAGTAAAAAAAACAGCATTAATGTGAAATAGAAATCTTTTGTAACATCTGTTTTTATCAATTTAATTTGTTAATCTTATTTGAATGAAAAAAAATATTTGAATGATAGTTTGTGTAATTATTTATATAATTAGAATAAGATGTAAAAGATAAAAACTAGGAATTGGGGATAGTATATTTAAATGAACTGATCTACAATTAACTAGGATAATTAACAGGGCAGTAAAAATAAACATTCACGCAAAGGTTTAGAAAGAAGCATGGTGTATTTCACAGAGGAAGGCACATGGTAAAGTACTGTGGTGTTTACTCTAAACACAGAGCCTTGTACATAATTAAAGCACCGACCCCTGCGGTCATTAAATAAAGAGCTGCTGTCTCGTGGCTGAGCAGATAATGCATTATGGCCACATCATAAATGGATACCATGTTTAAACATGCAACACCAGGAAGGAGAGCTGTGATTGGTCGGGATGTTTGTACAGCACAGGAACTGCTGTTGTTAGCCTTGCGCTTTTAAAAGCTTTAGTAAACATAGAAACAAAATCACTCTTGCTCTTTTGTATCATATTTCCTGGAGCCTGATGGATATTTTTAAGTTATTTACACATTCTCTGGCTTGTAATGTCGGGTCATCTTCCAACAGTAGGCCTGTTGTTTGGGGCAATAATTATCATATTTGAAGGATCCCTGAAACTGAGGCTTGTGAATGTAAAAAGAAATAAACACGGAGAGGAATGCTTTGACAGGCGTTTTATTACTTTAAAGGCCATTTATGGTGGATTCATGGTTAGTTCGACAGCATTTTCCACACATATTTATTCAGCTGTGTTTAACTTGGATAATTACCTGTACTGAAATGAAATGACAAAAAATCTAAATCTTGCATCATGTGCCAAAACACAATAGACACTGATATTCTGACAAATTTGTGCAATTTTTCCTCCGATATATTGAATATTTTGGTAACACTTTACAGTAAGGTTCCATTTAACATTAGTAACACTGAATATGCAAATTAGTCCCCGCCCCCATTCAATCACACCAGCTCGGACTACCTGATCCACTCGGTCAGCTTTAGTAAACGCTACACGAGTCTCTCTCTTCAACGTCAGACACATTGACATCAACAGTAATTGATACGACTAGCCTTTAGCTTGACTATGTTATCAAACAGCTATTTTAGTTGCTAATGTCAAACAAACCAAATTCCCGTTCACCATCTCGGTCAGACAGCTGCCTTCTAAAAATCAACATCCTTAGAAACTGCTTTGAACATTATAGAAAGTCAGTGGAGAAAAGGCCGGCCGTCTTTGCAGTTTTAAGGAAAAAATCCTCAACACAATGGAGTTGACTTATGCTTTAAGACAAACCATGAGCAAATTCATATTACAAACACCACCCAGAGATATAAACAATATTAAAAACTTGGCTTCACCACAGGGGGTCCTATTTTAAAATGTCTCTTCTCTTGTCTGCACTGAAGCTCATCTGTCCTTCTGTCGTGTTTTTTCTCAGGTGACTGCTGGTTGCTGGCCGCTATCGCATCTCTGACTCTAAACGATAACCTCCTGCACCGCGTGGTGCCGCACGGGCAGAACTTTGACGGCAGTTACGCTGGAATCTTCCACTTCCAGGTACATCACAATCTTAAAAATAAAGGTTCTTTATTGGCATGAAGAACCTTTATCATACATGGAATTTTTCCAGTGGACAAAAGATTCTTTATAATCAAAGTTAAAAGGGTTACTTTAACGTTACAGATACTAATTTCAATATTAAGTAATGTAACCCAAGCACGAATATGAAAGTAATGTAATCTGATTACTTTTGTATTCCTTTTGGATTTCTACTTGACTGTAAATAAAGTCATCCCAAGCAAAGGCTGGATATAGGCTTTATGACTTTATTGTCATATACATACAGCGCTTCACAGCCGATACATATCAGAGACCCATCACTTGATTTCCCTTGGTTAACTACTTCACTAATACCTTCCTCTTTTCGCTCCTTCCGTTTTTGTGTTTAATTCTCCTTTTCCAAATTTCTCTCAGATCTGTTTTGCCTCCATTAGTTAGGTGACCCAAAAATGAAAATTCTGTCATTAATTTCTCACCCTCACATCATTCTACACCCGTAAGACCTCCGTTCATCTTCGGAACACAAATTAAGATATTTTGGAGAAAGATACTAAAAAGATACTAAAATATATTTAAAACAGTTCATGTGAGAACAGTGGTTCAACCTTAATATTATACAGCGACGAGAATACTTCTTGTGCGCCAAAAAAACAAAATGACGACTTTATTTAACAATATCTAGTGATGGCCGATTTCGAAGCTTCGAAGCTTTACGAATCTTTTGTTTTGAATCAGTATTTCAGATCATGTATCACACTGCCAAAGTCACGTTAACCCTTGAAATTTCGAAACGCTTACAGTACTGTGCAAAAGTTTTAGGCAGGTGTGAAAAAATGCTGTAAACTAAGAATGCTTTCAAAAATAAACTTGGTAATAGATTATATTTATCAATTAACAAAATGCAAAGTGAGTGAACAGAAGAAAAATCTAAATCAAATCCATATTTGGTGTGACCACCCTTTACCTTCAAAACAGCATCAATTCTTCAAGGTACACTTGCACAAAGTCAGGGATTTTGTAGGCATATAGTTAGGTGTATGATTAAACAATTATACCAAACAGGTGCTAATGATCATCAATTCAATATGTAGGTTGAAACACAATCATTAACTGAAACAGAAACAGCTGTGTAGGAGGAATAAAACTGGGTGAGGAACAGCCAAACTCAGCTAACAAGGTGAGGTTGCTGAAGACAGTTTACTGTCAAAAGTCATACACCATGGCAAGACTGAGCACAGCAACAAGACACAAGGTAGTTATACTGCATCAGCAAGGTCTCTCCCAGGCAGAAATTTCAAGGCAGACAGGGGTTTCCAGATGTGCTGTCCAAGCTCTTTTGAAGAAGCACAAAGAAACAGGCAACGTTGAGGACCGTAGACGCAGTGGTCGGCCAAGGAAACTTACTGCAGCAGATGAAAGACACATCATGCTTACTTCCCTTCGCAATCGGAAGATGTCGAGCAGTGCCATTAGCTCACAATTGGCAGAAAACAGTGGGACCCTGGTACACCCATCTACTGTCCGGAGAAGTCTGGTCAGAAGTGGCCTTCATGGAAGACTTGCGGCCAAAAAGCCATACCTCCGACGTGGAAACAAGGCCAAGCGACTCAACTATGCACGAAAACACAGGAACTGGGGTGCAGAAAAATGGCAGCAGGTGCTCTGGACTGATGAGTCAAAATTTGAAATATTTGGCTGTAGCAGAAGGCAGTTTGTTCGCCGAAGGGCTGGAGAGCGGTACACGAATGAGTGTCTGCAGGCAACAGTGAAGCATGGTGGAGGTTCCTTGCAAGTTTGGGGCTGCATTTCTGCAAATGGAGTTGGGGATTTGGTCAGAATTAATGGTATCCTCAATGCTGAGAAGTACAGGCAGATACTTATCCATCATGCAATACCATCAGGGAGGCATCTGATTGGCCCCAAATTTATTCTGCAGCATGACAACGACCCCAAACATACAGCGAAAGTCATTAAGAACTATCTTCAGTGTAAAGAAGAACAAGGAGTCCTGGAAGTGATGGTATGGCCCCCACAGAGCCCTGATCTCAACATCATCGAGTCTGTCTGGGATTACATGGAGAGAGAGAAGCAACTGAGGCTGCCTAAATCCACAGAGGAACTGTGGTTAGTTCTCCAAGATGTTTGGGCCAACCTACCTGCCGAGTTCCTTCAAAAACTGTGTGCAAGTGTACCTAGAAGAATTGATGCTGTTTTGAAGGCAAAGGGTGGTCACACCAAATATTGATTTGATGTAGATTTTTCTTCTGTTCACTCACTTTGCATTTTGTTAATTGATAAATATAAACTATTAACATGTCTATTTTTGAAAGCATTCTTACTTTACAGCATTTTTTCACACCTGCCTAAAACTTTTGCACAGTACTGTATGTCATAACGAAGCCTTGTTTACTGAAATCATGTGACTTTGGCAGTTCATGCGTGCACTGATTCGAAACAAAAGATTTGAAAAGCTTTTGTTATGATATAAAATATCATAAAATATTGCCTTTTTTTTACAAAATGTAACTGTAATCTGATTACTTTGTTTTTTTGACATAACTGTAACGAATTAAGTTGCCAGATATTTGTTTCCTGATTACGTAACGCTGTTACATGTATTTCGTTATTCCCCAACCCTGTTTATAGTGGAAAAAATTATTTAGTTTATTAAAACAGAGTGTCTTTTTTCACCAAGTGCAAAGAGCGTTCTTTGTTGGCAAACGCTATTTACACAAGCTCGTGCCACCAAAATGGGACCCTCAAGTTTTAAAAAACATGCGCGAGATTGAACGTCTTCAGTGGTGCAACGGTAGAGAATAAGGCTCACAGATTTGGCTTTTAACGCGATCGATGCAGGTTCGAATCAAGCTCGCATTTGAAAATAAAATAAGAAAATGAAAATAATATTGGAAATAGTGGAAATAAACTGTGAACGAGTTTAATAGTATTAAAATAGTATTGAAAGTGTTTATTGTGTAGGGTTAGGGGAAGGTGTTGGGAGGGTTTTTATTCTCTCAATAAGGCAGCATCCATTTAATAATTTTAATAAATTATAATCATTTACACTCTATGATGTTATTGCATCCTGTTAATGTACAAAAATACTGAGCTGCAAATAATATCTTCCAATATAAAGTATAGATCGCATCTAATTGCTATTTACTCTTATTGCAAAGAACTGAGACTTTTACATGATGTAAATAGAATCTATCGCTGTTTTCACCTAGTAAAAATAGCATATCGCTAAGAAAATCCTGCTAATGTCATTTAGTGTAAATAGAATATATTACTTGGATATAGTGTAAATAGCATCTATCGCTAAGAAAATGTGCTATAGTGCAAATCAAATTTATTGCTTCTTGTAAACAGCCGCTGCCATATTAAATATGCACTATGAAATAAAAATGGTTCTTCTGTGGCAGTGGATCAATGGGACATGGGACCACATTTTCCCGTCATCATTAGGCGACCATATTTTTTTTTTAAATTTGACCTAAATAATAAAATAATAATAAACAAACAAATAAAAAAACATGTTGTTTCTTTGACTGCATACTCTGTGACCCACTCAAAACGGTCTTGAGAAACACTGTTCTATGGCATTGCTTTGGGACCTTTATTTTTTTAAGAGTGAATGTGAACCTTTCATGAACTTTGCTCTGTAAACAGACTTCGCATGAGCAGTGGTGTATGAGTGTTATAAAATCGGTCTGCCTAGAAACATTGTATACCTAAAGCAACGTGGTTAATCTGTTCCTCATGCTTTACTGCATTCACAAAAGCAAAAGGTGTGATCACATTTCAGTTTCTGTGCATCTCAACTGGGAGTTATAGTGCAGATGTGTGTGTTTCTGTTTCTGTTGAGGGGGAGGGCAGGTTACTACACTCTTCAAATGACCTCAGTGATGTGGCATTATGGGTAATGAGGTGACATAGCAAGCCAAGATTCCTTTCACAGTTTGTACAGACAGCATAATGCAATGCAGCAAATGACAACACAATTCAAAATTGGTAAATACCTTGGCACTGAATGATTACCATATTCATGCATCTACATGGTTTTTCAATAAATATCATGTGTAACCCAAAGTTTTTATTTTGAGGAAGTGTGTACTTCTGTGCAGAACAATACAAAAAAGCTGTGCAGTCAGATTTAATACTCCTGATCCTGAACTGCTAAATATATCATCGCCAAATACTGCACACACATACACAGCCGCACATGTGCATCATGCATGAATGAGCGTGAGAACAAAAACAGGGCTGGTTTAGGATCTAAATGTGTTCACTAATGCGTCTCAGAGTGCACAAACACAGACACACACACACACACACACACAGAGCTAGTTCTGCTAGTTCTGTCCGTCCCATCAGGGACTTATTTTAGATTAAATTAGAAGCAGAAGAGCACCGAGTGTGTGTCGAAGCTAATTATGAGAGAGTAAATCACTGAGGGACGGTGGGAGGGAATTTCACAGACATAAAAATGCTACAGTACATTTTAAACTATTTATAAGTGAATCTCGCTTGTCCTGGTCATATTTAAAATAGTTAATGCTTTCTTAACAACCATTTAGATGCTTTGTGTTGTGACATTGTTTTCATGACAGTTAAGCATATATAATAGAAAGTTCAAAAGGACAGAATTTATCTGAAATAGAAAGTTTTTTGTAACATTATCGCTACTGTTCAATATTTTGGGGTCAGTAAGAGTTGTTTTTTTTAAGAATTTAAAGAAATTAATACTTTTATTGAGCAAGGATGTATTAAATTGATCAAAAGTTACAGTATAGACATTCATAATGTTGCAAAAGATTTATATTCCAGATAAATGTTATTCTTTTGAACTTTCTATTCATCAAAGAAGCCTGAATTCTGATTTCTGAAGGATCATGTGACAGTGAAGATATATTTATATATATATATATATTTATATATATATATATATATATATATTATATATATAATATATATATATATATATATATATATATATATATATATATATAACATTCAGAGAAGTTCTTGACAGGCTGTGAGTTTTAATCTTGCCTCTGTATTATATAAATCAAATATCGTGAAAAGAAATTCCTCAGAGATGTGCAACATGATTGATGATTTCATTTATGTCTCTCAAATCCATCTTAAGCTTCATTTGAATGGCTCTTTACAGGAGATCATATACAGAATAGGGTGTGTGTGTGTATTTATTTCTGGTGGATAATGTAGATGGACAGAAATACAGTTTCCTGATGCACTAGTCAAAGCTGAAATACATATTCATGAATAATTAATAAGGGTTGAATAAAGTTAATGCTGCAGTTACATCATCTCCTCTACTGAAAAAACCTTGGTGTACACTCTAAAAATACTGGGTTGTTCCAACTCATGTTCGGGTCAAATATCCAACCATTGGGTTTAAGCCATTTAATTTAAAAATTTAAGCCAATGGTTGGGTTTGTCCATATTTGACTCAAACATGGGTTAAAACAACCCAGCATTTTTTAGAGTGTAGGAACATTTTTCTCTCAGAATTTGCTTGTAAATTTCACAAAGAAAGTTGTGAAACCTCCGCAGCAGCTGTCGTCCAGCTCGGTCTAAAATAGTCATTATATTAGGTGTACCGTAGTGATTCAGGATTAGACAAAAAACACGGTTTGGAAGATGGATTCATGATGTACTCGTACATTTATATACAATTTGAACAAATAAGGTTGCATGGTGTACCTTTTAAATAAAACAAATCAGATTTCAATTTAACAATGAAATTACATTATGATGTGCATGCAAGCCAATTTGTTCAGTACGTTTCATATTTCTTTCTTTCTTTCTTTATGACTTCCTTATGAACCCAGGAAGCTTTTTAGCACTAATGCAACAAAACAAACAGCAAAGGATGTGCGTTATCTGAGTAGTTGATGTTTTATCTCTGTATTTCATCATTTTTGTGCAGCCTCCTTTCCGAGAGATCTGTGAATGCCATCTCTAAAGTATCTTTATCATAACAGATTGGCATTAAATTATCAGGTATTGTGGAATACTATCTGTATATTAATAGTTAAGTTGATAAGTGTAAATTGTCATAATCTACTAATGCAATTAAAAAGTGATTACTGAGCAGAGAGACAGCTGAGATATACTGTGTGTGTGTGTGTGTGTGTGTGTGCGCGCGTTTTTTGACATATCAGGACACAAATGTGTATAATGTCATGGGTATGACACTGGTATTGCAACTTCAACGTGAAATATGAGGACATTTCATATGTCCCCACTTTTCAAACAGCTTTAAAAACACACTAAACAAGGTTTAATTAAAAATGTAAAAATGCAGAATGTTTTCAGTGAGGGTTAAGTTTAGGGGTGGGGTGGGGACAGAATGTACAGTTTGGACAGTATAAAAACCATTACGCCTATGGAAAGTCCCCACTTTGAAAACACATAAACACAACATGTGAGAGAGAGAGAGAGTGTGAGTGTGTGTTTGTGTGTGTGTGTGTGTGTGTGTGTGTGTGTGTGTGTGTGTGCGCGCCATCTGCTGGTTGAACTCTAAAAGTTCCAAAAGGGGTTTCACTTCAATGCCATTTTTGCCAACCTTTAAGTGAACAGTAATTATTAAAAGAATATTTGTTTTTCTCTTAGTGTGAAGAACATTTTAAAAATATATGAAGATCCTATTTTCACTCTAAAGAACCGTTTATAGAATGAAAAAATTCTGTGGATATTAAAGAATCTTCATGGAACTATCAATACTATTACACGGCTCTCTGAAATGCTTGATTCTGATTGGTCACTCAAGACATTCTGAGGGCAGTTGTTCCCTGATAATAACCGTCATTAATATCAACATTGTAATGACACTCATCTGAGTATTTGAGGCAGAAATTTCACTCACCACAGACTCTTTCACTTGTTTCATTTCCACATGGCCTCAGTTATCAACTGTAATATGAAACCAGAGGACTTTATTAACAGTTGGTTGTTAAAATGATCATTTTGTGCACTGTAAAGGATTATAACATAAGTGAGATTTTAGAAAGGTTTCTTTCTCAAGTCAATATTTCATGCCCCCGTCATTATTTATGTGGTGAAAAGCTGTGTAATAAGTACATTATTCCATAAATGTCTGTCTTGTTTGAACTTGTTTTGTAGTTCAAGCAACTGATTTTCTTCATGAAAGCTTTAATGAGTTGATAACATATTGAAAATATGATCAATATTTTGTGTCTGGTTATTTACATATGTGATAACGTACATCCAGCCGCTTGTAATGGCAAAATCATCCCCCTCATGGTACTGATCTCTTTGTCAGTGTTTATTTTGTGATATCAACCAGCTGGATGTTATGGAAGCTTATTTCCGTCATGGAAAAATAATGGAAAAAAAAGTCAATGTCATGGAAAAAAAGTCAAAATTGAGAGATTTAAACTCAGAATTCTGAGAAAGCTACTTAAATTGTGAAATAAAATGTTGCAATTACCTTTGTTTTATTCGTGGCTAAAACAATTTTCCATATGATGAACATTATACTTTACGTAAAAAAAAACGTGTGCATATGAAACTGACCCGCTCCCTCTCTCCGTCTGTTTGTAGTTCTGGCAGTTCGGTGAGTGGGTGGACGTGGTGATTGACGACCGGTTGCCCGTGAAGGATGGGAAGCTGTTGTTCGTGCACTCTGCGGAGGGTGGAGAGTTCTGGAGCGCTCTGCTGGAGAAGGCCTACGCCAAGTAAGATAATCCCGAACTGTACTTTTGAATCAAATACAACTAAACTGTACTTGCTTGGTCAGTTATTGCTTTGTTTGTCAGGCTGAACGGCTGTTACGAGGCTCTGTCGGGCGGCAGCACGTCTGAGGGGTTTGAGGATTTCACAGGAGGGGTCACAGAGATGTACGAATTAAACAAAGCACCCGCTGACCTCTTCAGCATCATCGGACGTGCCATCGAGAGAGGCTCGCTGCTGGGCTGCTCTATAGACGTGAGCGCTGATTCTCTCTTTTCACACTGTGCTTATGGGTTCAGATGGGCTCAGTTAGCTTTTAACCTTGAATTATGAAGGTGTTGAAGCCTGCAGTGCTAAACGTGTGTCCTGTGCAACACATTAGATTGTTATTGCAAGTTGTTTAGCAACAGACCAATAATCAGAAATGGCCTCATTAAATATTCATGAGCTTTGTGCAGTCACAGAAACTTTAGTGTACTGTGTTTAGTTTTGTACAGCAATGATAAATACTGTTCTTTTTTGTTTTTGCAAATTTTGATTTGGTTGGATTTCCACTGCAGCCTGATTCACATGTACAGTATATAGCTTCTTTAATCAATATTATGAGCAAATTTAATCCAAAAAAATACTTACTATGAATTATTTTGATTAATTACTAACCAATGATGTTGAATGACATGTGAATCTATTCCTCATTGATTGATTTTTATTTTATTTTGAATGCATTTTTGTTATTAACGCTTTGGGAGGTTTCAGGGAACAAGCTGATTTTTGTTTTCTAAGTTTGTTTTTAATCAAATATTTATATTTTTTAGCTTTATTTCAGTTACTGAAAATGATTTTTTTAACAGTTTGTTAATTATACCATTGTCATTTTTATTAGATTTTTTAATTTAATTAATTTTATTTTAGTTTTTTAGTATTTGTAATACTTTTTAAATCTTCTGCAGCAATTAAGTTTTCATTCTAAATGTGTATTTTTTTCTTTCAGCTTTTTAGTTTCTACAGCTTAATTTCAATTACCAAAAATGATTTTAATTGATGTAGTTTTAGTTAACAATCACAACACTGTTAAGTATGATGATTTTTCTCATGTTTGAATTGGTGAGGATGGTCAAGTTCATCATCTGATTGTATTTTGCTTTTTTTTTTTTTCGTCCTTAAGATCACCAGTAAGTTTGACATGGAGGCTGTGACTTTTAAGAAGCTAGTCAAAGGTCATGCGTACTCCGTGACTGGAGTGGAAGAGGTGAGCCAAAGACTTAAACACAAAGACATGCTAAAACACTTACCTAACAGGTTTTACATGCAGAATGTCTTTCTTTCAGGTTCCTTACATGCTTTCAAGTTAGATAAAGTTACCAGGGAATGCATGATAAAAGCAAAAGCATTTTCAAAATGCATAAATGTGAAAGTGATATGAAATCAAATCGGACTCCTTTTATTGTTTTAATAGTTGTTTTTTGTCTTATTGTGAAAGTTTGATCAGTGCATGTAATTCCAAAGAGAATGTCTTCGTGATCAATATATTAAATGTCCTGATCAGGTGGTCTACAGGGGAAACATGACTAAACTGGTGCGCATCAGGAACCCATGGGGTGAAGTGGAGTGGACGGGAGCCTGGAGTGACGAGTAAGAAACACATAAGCAAACTGATCAGTACTTCACAGTCTGTTTTACTGTGTTATTGTTCCGATGACCGTTCTGACGTGTGTGTTCAGCTCTCGGGAATGGGACAGTGTGGATCGCTCTGTCCGGGGCAGATTACAGAACCGCAGTGAGGACGGAGAGTTCTGGTGAGTGGATCATGGTCAGACGGTTTGGATTAGCAGTTAATCTCCAGTGATGCTAGTAGGAAAAAGTCCCTTGATTTTCTTTACAACAACATAGCAACACCCTAGAAACCACCTAGCAAACGCTCAGAACACCCTAGTGGTTCTCAACCAGGGGGCCTTAACAAACTTCATAAACTGATTTAAAATAAGACAAAACAAGCATTAAAATAAGCTCAAGTTAAAGGTATGGGATTGAAGTCAAAAAGGTTGAGAACCTCTAGCAAGAACCTATAAATGCCTCTGAGCTGTTCAGAACACCTTGACAACCACATAGCAACACCCTAGAAGCCAACAAGCAACAACACAGAACAGCTTAGCAAAGACCTATAAATGTCCTATCAACAATTCACAACAGTTTAGCACTACATAACAACACTAGAAACCACCTGAACCACCAGAACAAACCTGGCAACAACCTATCAATTCTCTATAGATGTTCAGAACACCCTAGCTATGACCTATAAAAGCCCTACAAATTGTTCAGAACACCTTAGCAACACCCTAGAAACCAGCATCCACACAGAACATCCTAGTCACAATCTATAAATGCCCTATAAACTGTTCAGAACTGCTTAGCAACACCCTAGAAACCAGCAAACACAAAGAAAACCCTAGTAACGACCTATAAATGCCCAACAAATTGTTCAAGACAACTTGGAAATGCCATAGAAACCAGAAACCACACAGAACACTCTGACAACAAAATCCTATGAATGCTCTATAAACTGTTCAGAACTGCTTAGCAACACCCTAGAAACCAGCAAACACAAAGAACACCCTAGTAACGACCTATAAATGCCCAACAAATTGTTCAAGACAACTTGGAAATGCTATAGAAACCAGAAACCACACAGAACACTCTGACAACAATATCCTATCAATGCTCTATAAACTGTTCAGAACTGCTTAGCAACACCCTAGAAACCAGCAAACACAAAGAACACCCTAGTAACGACCTATAAATGCCCAACAAATTGTTCAAGACAACTTGGCAATGCCATAGAAACCAGAAACCACACAGAACACCCTGACAACAATATCCTATCAATGCTCTATAAACTGTTCAGAACTGCTTAGCAACACCCTAGAAACCAGCAAACACAAAGAACACCCTAGTAACGACCTATAAATGCCCAACAAACTGTTCAAGACACCTTAGCAATGCCATAGAAACCAGAAACCACACAGAACACCCTGACAACAACATCCTATCAATGCTCTATAAACCATTCAGAACACATAAGAAACTTGATAGAAAACTTACTTAATATTCAACAATATTATTAGCTTGAGTGTACTGACACTGTTGGACGAGAACTGAACTGAGCTGGACAATGACTTTATTGTTTTCTGCAGAGCTGCTTTATAGCCGAATTGAATTAATTCAATTATTGATGATCTGATCTTTACAACAGAACTGAATCAACACTGAAGCTGTATTGTATAAAGTGGCATAAAAATAAAGGTGACTTGACTATAAACCACACTTAACACCCTAGAAATGACCTATAATGTCCTATAAACTGTTCAGAACATCACAGCAACCACAACACACAAGAAACCTCCCAGCATCATGCCAACCAGTTTTGCTCTGGCAAATACCACTCATATTTTATATGTACTAATTTTGTGCTTTTGCACACATGCTTTCTTTCATATTTGACTTGGCACCTGTGAAAATGTCTGCATCTTCTCACTTGAGAGGAAGGCTGAGGAGAGCCATTTAGTTTTTAAGATTTGACAGTACCAGTCAGGCCGGGTCACCGGCTCTCGTTTTCATCTCTCTCTCTCTCCCTAAGGATGTCGTTCAGCGATTTCCTGCGCGAGTTCAGCCGCTTGGAGATCTGTAACCTGACGCCAGATGCTCTCCAGACGAATCAGGTGAAGAAGTGGAGCACGTCGCTCTATCAGGGCGAGTGGAGGAGAGGCAGCACAGCCGGCGGCTGCAGGAACTTCCCAGGTACGGCATCTGTGGAAGGACATTGCTGGGTCAGCGTTAGGGTTGGGAATCAAAAATCATTTCCAGCTCTGGAATCGGATACTAAGGTCAGGAATTAGATGCTTGTTATAAACTAAACATTTATTTTTTACAGCTTATCGATTCCTGTGTACACATTTTAATGTGGTTTTAAACCATTCAAGTGCAAGGAGACGCGCAAGAGAACGCGCAAGCCATTTTTAAAACAGCCTCTCATATAGTCCGTGAATACTGAATTGAGTTCTCTTTTGCTTCGTTTTGCACTTGGACAAACACACACATTTATGTCCTAGTAAACACAGTCAGTTATGTCTTAAGTGAATGTAAACAAGTTGAGAAAGAAAAAGAATGTGTAACAGTATATTGGATCCGTTAAATCAGGTCAGCATCTTAATAAACCTGCCGCAGTCCAAATTCAAAATATTGGAGAGGGTTGTTTCTTCCACCCCCCCCTCCTAAAACTAGATGCTCATGCTGTTTTCCACACAAAGCTTTTTAGATGCATGCTGAGGCTTTTAGGGTGGGGAGAATCTGCGATCGCTGACCCAGTTGGCTTCCGTGGCTACCTACGATACGTGTTTTTTTCCTGCCAAATCAAATCAAAAATTGGTTGGTAAATTGGCAGCGGCGGGCGGGAAAACCAAAAAAAAAACAAACTTTTCGAACACGACGCAACGCATCAAAGTAAGTAAATACTGCTGTGCGTTGTTTTTTTGAGAAACAAGTATATGAGCGTATTTCCTAAATCTCTGCAAACAAATGGTATTTATATGCTTTAATACAGTCAAACAATTACATACTACACCTTTAATCAAAGAACAAAAGAAAAAGAAAATCACTCACTAATCTTGACTGAATAACTTTTGTAACTTTAATAAGGATTAATCTATATTTTATGTATAAAAAGAAAACTGTCATGTTATTTTACATTTGATTTCTCTTTTTGAACGTTGTATTTATGTGTGCTATTGTTGATTTACTTATTTGTTCTTATTGTATTACTGACTGTATACTTTTAATAATTTTATTAGTCTAGTTTATTAATGCTGATTTTTGTTCATGATATTCAGCTGCAACAGAATGTTTTGCAAAAAAGAAACAGAATAAATGCTTGATTTCATTTTTTAACATATTGGAATTGAAACAATCAGAATCAAATCGATATGCAGAATCTGAATATGGAATCAGAATAGCTGAAATTCAAACGAGACGCAACCCTAGTCTGTCTGCCAAAACGCAAAATCCTCATTGTCCTCTTTTGTTCCTATTAACCATAGCCACATTCTGGATCAACCCTCAGTTCAAGGTGGGCTTAAAACATCCGGATTCTCCTGGCCAATCAGATTGCAGCTTCCTGGTGGCACTCATGCAGAAGGACCGCAGGAAGAAGCGAAAAGAAGGACAGGACATGGAGACCATCGGATTTGCCATTTATGAGGTCAGAAAGCAGATCACTTTTGCTTAACTTTTCTGAAGTTTGAGTTCACATGTTTTTGGCTCTCTGTTTGATTGCTCTTTTTGATTGGACGCTTTTTCACCTTTTGTTTTTGCAGGTGCCAAATGAGGTACGATGACAGCTGCCCCTTTGGCCTTTTGAATGACTGTGAATTTAAATTGTGAGATGATTCAGAGTTTTGAAGGTCTTGAAATACTGTAGAACATGGACAGATAAATCATTTTGTCTGTAAAGGTAAATGAGATCATTTTTAGCAGCTTGAGGACATTGGGCCTGTTTCTCTAATAATTGCGTGGATTATTCACAACACATCCATATGCATGTCAGTATGTTCGTAACCTTAATGATAATCGATTTGAAGTATTCAATATGAGCGTAAATTTAGAATACATTTTAGTAAGAAAGTTATTGACGAATCATGATTTTTTTTGTGAAAACAACAGATTTCACACACAAATTCATGTGCGCTCATGATTAGTGTATGTTTGTGCTCATCCGCAAAAGCAAAGCAAACCTCTAAAACGAGAAAACAGGCACAACCCACAGTTTATGCATTCTTGTTTATTTCTCTTAGTATATAGGTAAGTCGGCCGTGCACCTGAAGCGGGATTTCTTCCTCACTCACGGATCCAGCGCTCGCTCGGAGCTCTTCATCAACACGCGGGAGGTGAGCTCCCGCTTCCGTCTGCCGGCCGGCGAGTACATCATCATACCCTCCACCTTCGAGCCGAACAAAGAGGCCGACTTCGTGCTCAGAGTTTTCTCAGAGAAACCAGCCAACTCAGAGTAAGTCCTGCGAGGACTAATGAGTCATTTTACTGCAGAAAACGCTTTTTCCAGCTCTTAGGCTGAATTAAAAATAAGGTCTATTTAATGGGGTCCAGAATTAACTTTTATACTGCACATGCTAATGGTGAGTGAATTGAGAACATTAGGGCTATTTTAAAAATATAATAGGAATATTTTTCACTGGTCATGCACATCATTTTCTTAAAAACATATTTATCATTATTTAGCTCTTCTAACTGTTCCAGCAAACAGCATATCTCATGTTGTCACTCAAAGCATCATATATTAGCCATGTTTTTGGACCTAAAGGGCAGGAATGTGTCTGAGGTTTGGCTTTCTAACTAAACTTTTAATGGTGCATTTTCCTTTTTAGATTATTAATATTATTATTTTTTTGAAGATGCCCAACATAGCAGATTATTGCTCTTTTGTTGCAAATTAAACCATTATTTTGGACTCCCTAAACAAGTTATTTGCCAATTGATCTTTGTATCTTTTTTATTTTCTGTAGATTTGTTGATTCACCAAAGCAGGCTTTACTTTTGATGCTTAATTTTGAACTTTATTAATTACATTGTACCATTATAGTGCTTGTTCTAATGCTGAAACACTGACCTTTGATGACATGTTTGTTTAATTAAGTAAAGGAAACGATTATTCGTGGGCTGATACTGTATTTTGTCTCTCAGAGAAATGGACGATAAAGTCACTGCTAATATTCCTGAGGAGGTGAGATGATCAGATCGAGACACGTTTTTAAATTAAAGCAATAGGATGAATAAGATTACACTGTATTGTCAATATATTCTTGGCTGAAGGCTGCAGTTAGGCACGACATATTCGCAATATAGTTCAAGCTTTAATGTGTTTTTGCTGCTAAAAAGAACATACAAAATATAAAAGACATATATATATATATATAAATATATATTTTGTTAAGTAAATTCATTACTTGTCAAGACTAGTAGAAGGATTTTTTAAACTAAGTTTATTAGTATTTAATAGTTAGTGGTGCTGTGATAAGGAGACACAGTGTTCTCTCTTTCTTTCTAGCAACGTCTGGATGAGAGTCAGATTGATGCCAGCTTTAAGAGTCTCTTCAGACAGCTGGCTGGAGCGGTGAGAGACACGTCAACAACTGTTGTATGCAGACGTTAAATATTATGATGCATTGCTGAAATCATTTGTGTGTGGTTGTGTTTTCTAGGACATGGAAATCAGTGTGACGGAGCTGCAGACCATCCTGAACAGAATCATCGCCAAACGTGAGATCTTCATAAGCACAGACATTAGCTGTTTTTTCAGCATTTGTAAACACGGTACAAAAAAATTATGAGTTTGTCCTTGTTCACAGATAAAGATTTAAAGACAGACGGCTTTGGTAAGGAATCCTGCCGGAGCATGATCAACCTCATGGACGTATCCTTTCCACAGCTTCTGCTTTAATGGAAAAAAATATTCAGTCTAATAATGCAGACGCTACTTACTTTAATATAAAGTAACTCATCTGCAAATATTGGTTATTTTTCATTCAGTTTGCTTTGATCCATTTTGTTAAGTCTTGTTTGTATTTCTGCTCGTCTCGCTTTTATTGTCCTTGACACGCTTTAGACGGACGGCAGCGGGAAGCTCGGACTCACAGAGTTCCACGTGTTGTGGGAAAAGATTAAACGCTACCTGGTGAGATGATGTTATATTATATTCATGCTTTTTAAAGATAGTCTTTGCTCTTATGATACACATTTACACATCAACAGCCCTTCAATGTTCAGAAGCTTGACCGGGACATTACTTATTTCACATGCAAACAGGTTAGCGAGTGATAAAAGAGGTCATTTACATATAAAAGGTGCAGCAGAAAAAGCAGCATGTTTAATTCTCGTGGTCAGAGAGAAGGAGGAAAAAGGTCATGAATTGGTTAAAAGATTAGTTCACCCAAAAATGAAAATTCAGTCATTTATTCCTCACCCTCATGTCATTCTGCACCCCTAAGACCTTCGTTCATCTTCGGACACAAATGAAGGTATTTGATGAAATCCGATGGCTCAGTCTCTATTGCCAGCAAGACAATTAACACTATCAATGCCCAGAAAGATACTAAAACAACATTTAAAACAGTTCATGTGAGTACAGTGGTTCAACCTTAATATTATAAAGCCACGAGAATACTTTTTGTGCGCCAAAAAACAAAATAATGACTTTAACAAGATCTAGTGATGCCGATTTCAAAACACTGCTTCAAAGCTTTACGAATCTTTTGTGTCGAATCAGTGGTTCGGAGCACCAAAGTCACATGATTTCAGTAAATGAGGCTTCATTACGTCATAAGTGTTTTGAAATTTCAATAGTTCATGTGACTTTGGCAGTTTGATACGCGAACCGAACCACTGATTTGAATCAAAAGATTCGTAAAGCTTTGAAGCAGTGTTTTGAAATCGTCCATCACTAGATATTGTTGAAAAGTCATTATTTAGTTTTTTTGATGCACAAAAAGTATTTTCGTCGCTTTATAATATTAAAGTTGAACCACCGTACTCGCAAAAATAAATATGTTTTTAGTATCTTTCTGGGCATTGAAAGTGTTAATTGTCTTGCTGGCAATAGAGACTCACTGAAAAGAATGTTAGTAACCAAACAGACCCCCCCCCCCCCCCATTGATTACCATAATATTTATTTTCCCTACTATGGTAATAAATGGGGGGGGGGGGGATCTGTTTGGTTCCTGACATTTTTCCAAATATCTTTCTTTTTCTTTGTGTTCAGCTGAACAAAGAAATTCATACAAGTTTGGAACAACTTTAGGTAAATGATTACAGAATATTTATTTTTGGGTGAACTATCCCTTTAATGTCATTTAGTGTTGATTCAGAGGTCTCTCTCATCCAATAGTGATGGTGAACAGCTAAATTATAAGTGAACTTCAGGGGAAAAAATAAAGATTATGCCGAATATTAAAGTCAGAATGAAATCGAAGTTGGGACCAATTTTACTTCTGTATCATGATGTACTTCTGAGGGAATCAGCATATCAAACAAACACACTTCTAACTCTAATACGTATGTTAAGTCACATCACAGGAAAACTTCAAATTCTAGTTATTCAAGCTCAATTTACAAAATCTTCCACCTTTATTTCCTCTAACATGTTTACAGCAAATCTTCAGAGACCATGATGTGGATAAATCAGGCACTATGAGCTCTTATGAGATGAGAAAAGCCCTGGCCGCAGCAGGTACACAGACTTAAACTGCAGTTTCTTCTATTCTGCACTCGTGTCTTCGTCCTGACTCTGTTTCTCTCTTTATCCAGGTTTTAAGTTGAACAACCATTTATTTCAGCTGATCATCCTGCGGTACACAGAGCAAGACCTCTCTGTGGATTTCGACAACTTTGTCACCTGTTTAGTGCGACTGGAGACCATGTTCAGTGAGTCGCCATGTCATGCTGATGAATTTAGTACATTTTTCGTATTAAATTTGTTATTCTATATTGTACAAAAATAATAAAGTTTATATGTAGAAAATCGAGACTAGTAGAAGAGAAGAAAGAGAAGACTTGAAGTATATAGGGAATTCATGTAATTAAAGGATTAGTTCATCCAAAAATGAAAATTCTGTCATTAATTCCTCCCCCTCATGTCGCCCTACAACCGTAAGACCTTCGTTCATCTTTGGACACAAATGAAGATATTTTTGATGAAATCCAATAGCTCAGTGAGTCTCTATTGACATCAAGATCATGAACACTTTCAGATGCCCAGAAGATTCTAAAACAGTTCATGTGAGTACAGTGGTTCAACCTTAATGAAGCTTTACGAATCTTCTGTGTCGAATCAGTGGTTCGGAGCACCAAAGTCACATGATTTCAGTACATGAGGCTTTGTTACATCATAAGTGATTCAAAATTCCAATAGTTCACATGACTTCACAAGCTTCAAAGCAGTGTTTTGAAATCGGCCATCACTAGATATTGTTGAAAAGTCGTGATTTTGTTTTTTTGGCGCACAAAAAGTATTGTCCTCGCTTTATAATATTAAGGTTGAACCACTGTACTCACACGAACTGTTTTAAACAGGTTTTCCATAGCTTTCTGGGCATCTGAAAGTGTTCATTGTCTTGCTGGTAATAGATTCCTCACGGAGTCATCGGATTTCATCAAAAATATCTTAATTTGTGTTCTGAAGATGAATGAAGGTCTTTCGCAGTTGGAATGACTGAATTTTCATTTTTGGTTGAACTAACCCTTTAAGTATTCTGCTGTTTGTGTTATGAGCATTGCATAACAACAAATCATTACATGAACATATCTAAACAACAGACTCTTTGTCTAATAATTACAGCAATTATTCCATGACATGAGCTGTACATAAAGCTGTGAGGAAAAAATGACTCAGACGTCTGTGTTTTGCAGAGACCTTCAACACATTGGACACAGACGCAGATGGAGTTGTGTCGCTCACATTCTTTGAGGTTTCACTTCACTTCCATGAATATTTCTCACACACTATCTGCTTTGCAGAGTTCAATAATGTTTCTGCTTTAATGACATTTGAAGGAAACAAGCATTTTTGTTCTTCCATAAACAATCTGTTTACTCCTAATACAATCTCATCTCTCTTTCTCTCTTGCAGTGGATCTCTCTGACCATGTTTGCCTGAAGTGGACACAGATTTCCACCCTTTGTCTGCACTGAGACTATCTTCTACTGTCCTCTAAAGAGTGCCTTCATTTCTACACATCTTTAATGCATTTCTAATGGACAAACAGCCTTAGTAATGAAGCCCTGTTTACATAGTCTTTAATCAGAACATGCAAAATACTGTGCCAATTGTGAGTATTTCTGAAGCCAAGAGAAATCTCCATCAAGATGTTCAGAGAAACCATTTACAGTATGTTTTAGTCATTTTTGGATTAGGCTGCATGTATTTCCTCCCCTGGATTGCCAGATAAAACTCGTTTACACTTGTGCCAAATGTATCATTGCCAATTTCAATCATTCACAGCTGATTTTAGTCAATGTTTTATGACTGTGAGCTGCACATTTTTCAGTGAATGTCGTATCTGAATGTTGTACACATAAAGAATGCTGTATTGCATGTGCTGATGCTGTAGATTGAGCCCAACTTTACAAAAAGTATTTTTGTTTGGACTGAATTTTTTATGCACACATGGAAACCAAAGGATGTTTTAACAAGCTGATTTTTAATTTCATATTCATAATACTTTATTTCTGTTTGTATGAGAAATTTTAAACTTCTGTTCAATACAATCAGGAGCAACAGAAATGGTAAAAGATCAAACCTGATAACCTGGTGTACAGAACCACAAAATTGAGCTGAACGTTTTTTTTTTTTTTTTTTTTTTACAAAAGAAACCTGTGATTAAAAAGGTGGAGGTGTAACTGTTCGTTTTTTAAATACCAAGTAGCAGGTTTAAGCTGATATTTTCCCCCACTGTTGATTCATTTTTATGGGTTTTCAATAAACTTTTCTTTTTAAAATAAAATCTGTACTCAATTATGCATTTAACAGTGCTTTTCTCTGATTTTCAGTTCTTTTTAACTACTTAGTTATTGTAGGGATGTTTTTGTGGTTGGTATTTTAATGTAAAAAAATCTGTAATAATGTCTGTTGACATCATGATATATGTACAATTATTATACATGCAGCTTTATGACCTCATATTAATTGAGAGATTAATGGAATAGAAAATTAATTTGGCTGGTGCTGATTGAGTCACTAATAATTCAACTGAAAAAAGGCTAAAAGGTGAAAATGATCAAACCCCTCTCAGCAACTAAAAATTTTCTTTAACAGGCATGTTGCTTTTACTATAGAGATCTACAACAAGATTTGACTATAGAAACTGTAGAAGTTTGATATTAGCTTGGTATTAGTAAACAGAACTAAAAAATGTTATTATTATTAATAAGATAATAGGGTTTCCAAAAGTGTTTAAATTGTTCTAGGGTCATGTTTCAAGTTTATTGTAGAATTTATTAGAAATGAAAGTATTTTGTGGAAATAATAGTCACTGTGTGAATGCTAATCACAGACTGTGTTAAACAATGCTATTGCACGAAGCGGGGCTTTTATTTTGAAATTAAAGGGTGTACCAAACTTAAGGTTCCCCGCTTTGTTTTACAGCCGTTCAGTTCCGCAGTTCGATCAATATAAATCATTTCAGTGTCTTAAGATGAACTCTCTCGCGCAGGAGATCGAGGGATTCTCCACAGCGCGTCTGAGGAAGCAGAGCACGAGAGTAACAACCGTGACCGGAAAGAAACTCGTAGAGACCCGCAGCGGCGATCATTTCCATGTCACGCGCGATACAGAGCGCGAGAGTGACGGGGCGTGCGGGTTTGTGCAGGACTTGAACCTGGACCTGCAAGTGGGCATAATAAGACCCTTCCTGCTGCTATGTGCGTTAATCTCTATTTGTAATATTTATTGTGAAAACCTGACCCTATCCCTATTATTACTATATTTATGAACTCCAACAGTGTCAAAATAAACACAATATTACATGTTACTTTTTGTAAAACGAAGCATATCTTATCATATCATCTTATCATCTTGCATGTAGATGCATATCATATCATTTATAATTATGATTATAATTTAGCTTACTGCTATTGTTTACACTGCAAAATAAATTCAATTCAAATTTTAAAATAATATTAGCAGATTATAATATATATATATATATATATATATATATTAACCTATTAACCTCTAACAGTCTCATTTTAATTTTTTCAATTTTTAGCATCCCAAGATGCAGCCCATGACATAGACACATTAAAGAAATTAAAGGTAATGTAATGTAGTTTTTATTGTTATTTTGCATATTTATATTATTTATTTGAAGTGTCTTACTATACCTACTATATTACCATGGTACAATGGTATTAGCATCACATATATATATTTGTGTTTTAGGTGACTCATGTGCTGAATGTGTCGTATGGGGTTCAGAACGTGTTTCCTGATCTCTTCACTTATAAGACTGTCACCATTATGGATATTCCAGAGACAGACATCACCTCATACTTCCCTGAATGTTTTGAGTTCATAAAGGAAGCCAGCAAACAGGTGTGTGTAGATGACAGAGAAATACTGAGCGATATGTGTGTCTATAATCTTTGTTCTGCATGATCTTCAGGATGGAGTGGCTCTGGTCCATTGTAATGCTGGAGTGTCTCGCTCTGCATCTGTTGTCATTGGTTTCCTCATGTCCCAGGAGAAGATGTCGTTTGATGAAGCCTTCAGCACTGTGAAAACTGCCCGGCCCTCCATCCAGCCAAACCCAGGCTTTATGAATCAGCTGAAGAAATATAATCCATGATGCCACACAAACATTTGACTGATCTGATGTTTCTGCGAACCAAATTGTTCTGTATATATATATATATATATATATATATATATATATATATTATATATATATATTATATATATATATATATAAATGTTTACACTTGTTGCTTGAATAATTTTTTTTTTTTTTTAAATTGACTGCTGATTTATTGGTGATATTTACATTTTCATGAATTTTAGTGGGTGACTTTTATTTTGAAACCTTTTTTTTTGATCATGACGAGAAACTGTTCCACCGTTGAATCCACAGTTACGTCACAACCCAGTAACTGAAGGGACTTTGGCAAAACAAATGATTTAGTCACTTGTGTTTTATTAAATATTTAGTGATATTTCAAAGGTGTATATAGAAGTATGTCGTGTGAACCCTCCATCCAGAAACAACTGCTCCCAATAATGGACAGTTTAGTCTCATCTATAGTGACAGAAATTTGTCAACTTGATATTTTTCAGTCAAAACTTCAAAATGGAAATACAGAAACTGATATTAAATTGGTAAGTCCGTTATCATTGATATCTTAACTATCGTAAATTATCCACGAAAAATGACCGTGGTAACCATAGTTATTGATAAACATACCATAGTTGATGGTTATTTTCACAGCTGTAAAATAATAAATAAATAATTTGGATTTTCCTTCGCTTTTGTTTTATTTTCATAATAATAATTTTGTTCCTCTAATAGCTGGCTAATATTAAACCGCCACAGTTAATGTTTGAACTGAAAAAAAAAAAACAACGTTTCAACGTTAAATATACTGTTAAAATTCAACTAAAACGTTCTCATTGTCTTAATATATTTGGTAACACTTAGTGTCAGTGTCATTGTTACATATGTTATATGTATTTACTATAGTAATAATTATAAATTATGCATAATTACATGCAGTTAACCCTAAACCAAACCCTCATTCTAACCCTATAATAAGTACATGTAGTTAATTGTCATTACTCAGTACTTAAATGTATAATTACACTGTAATACTGACACATTAAATATTTCGACAATTAATGTTACATGTGTAGTTGCATAAAGTTAATCTGAACTTTTAACTTTGCCTTCACGGTTACTGATATTTGTTGTTTGCTTCAGAAGAATCTGACAGCTGCTATAAAGAAAATAACAAATTCAACAACTGAACACATCTGCAGAATCCTTCAGAAATCATCAAGTGGACCAAGAAAAGATCTCACACAAGCAGATAAACTCACCAACAGCATAGAAGAGATGTCTGCTGGGAGGGGAAGACTGCTTACGACTCAAAACCCCAATATCAAAGGTGATTTTATCAAAATTAAACCATGTATTAAATAATGTTTGAAATGATTAAATAAGAAAAATGCGTTGTTGTTGAAGGAAACCAGGAAGATGTCATCTCAGACGAGTCAGGAATCCAGGAAAATTTGAATCGCACCACATCTGGTGAACATCTTCCTCAGACTGTCCAAGTAACCCACATCCTGCTGTAATTGTTTGCAATATTAAAAAACATACAAACTCTTTAATTTGCTGTCCATCAAACTAACATAGTCCTATCTTTATCTAGGAAGAGCCTGCATTTAGATTTGAAGATGCATTTGGCCATGAAGAGGAGCAAGTCGAGTGTCAGTCTCCTGTTGTACATGGTACAGAGTCTGCATGTTTGTGTCTTAGAAATGGTGCAATATGTTAATGTGAGGCCTAAATATCCAATATCGTATCTAAAAACATAATGTTCATGTTACAGAATCAGTAGAACCTGAAGAATGGGAATCTGTAGACCATCACAGAGAAGGACCAAACCCCAAAGATGAATCAAATGACATTACAGTCCAGTTAAACATAGACACACTGGATGTACCTGACATTATCGAAACAGGATTGTTTGCAACTACAGACACTACTGAAGAAGTGCAACTGGATGCAGAAGATGATCAGAAGACATGCAGAACCTGTGAAAAGACCTTCACCAACCTCAATAACCTCAAAAGACACCAGCAGAAGTTCCACAGTGGAGAAGCACCTCACAATTGCCAAGAGTGCGGAGAGTGTTTCGGCAGCAGACGCCTCCTCCAAATCCACTTGAGAGTCCACAAGGTGGAAAAACCTCACAAATGCACTCTCTGCGAGAAGACGTTTCGTTTGCCAAACCACTTGAGGAACCACATGATGAGTCATGGTAACGAGAGACCGTTCACCTGTTCCACATGTGGTAAGAGCTTCACGTTGATGAGCGTCCTCAAATCTCATGAGCGAACGCATGGTGGCGAGAAGAACTTTGTCTGCTTGCAGTGCGGTTCTCGGTTCCTCACCAAGTCTTACCTGGATTACCATCAGCGCGTTCACACCGGTGAAAAGCCATACCTGTGCAAACACTGCGGGAAGAGCTTCGCTCAAAGGGGCAACCTCAAGGCTCACGAAAGGCTGCACACCGGGGAACAACCCTTCAGATGCGAAGACTGCGGCAAAAGCTTTGTACACGCCAACAGCTTCAAATCCCACAAACAGCTCCACACAGGAGTTAGAGCATTTTGCTGTGAGCTCTGCGGGAAGGGGTTTCGACGAGGAACGCATCTCAAGACTCATCTACTGACTCATTCTGGAGACAGACCGTTTAGTTGCGACATATGTGAGAAGTCTTTCACCCTCAAGGGCTCTCTGAAGACACACAAGCTCACTCATACAGGACAGAAGAGTTATGCTTGTAATATCTGCAATAAGCAGTTTACTCAGGCCAGCTCACTAGCAAAACACAGACGGGTTCACACGGGAGAGAAGCCGCATCGCTGTGGAAACTGTGGCAGGTCTTTCTCTCAAAGCAGCCATCTTAAGGAGCACTCGAAGGTTTGTCACTCTGGGACAAAAAGTTCAGCTAACTCTAGTGTGGAAGACAACTAACCTGTCGTTCCATCTGTGCCTTGTTTAAACCGAACTGTGCCCAAATACATGTGAGAGTTTTCCTAGATGAACTGATTTCTTGTTCTGAATAGGATTCGGTGGATATTTCATGCTATTTCCTCAATAAATCAGTACAAATACTACTTAAAATGTAAAATAATTGTAATGCAACTGTCTCAACAGTCAAAATAATGATTAAAAATGAGAAAATAATGACCCTTCATTTTCTTTGTGCAAAATATTTATTTTTCATTTTGGGATGAAATACAACACGGCAATGGAAAAAATGAGATGGGAGGAAAAATTACTGGTCAGTGCTTTTGCCCACAAAACTTTTGCATTCCTTTAAGAAACTTTGCATTCACTCACAAAAGCATTTTCTTCCCACCTCGTATTATTTCCATCATAAAAGTTTAATGAGCAAATGCAAAGACACTGAAATACAGTTTTAATCCCATCTCAGTTTTTCGCCATCACCATGTCCCTTTACAGAGAAAACTCAAGCATTTCAAACAATTTCGACAGACAGTGTACCCACAAATGTGTAATATTAAGTTTAGTACTCAAAACCTACTTTTCCACAATAAACGAAAGGGAGACACCAATAATAAATAGCCAATTTTACTAATAATGTTAAAATAATAATAAAAAAAATACACAAGATAGACCATTTCCTGTACATCTACTGACAAATACTACAAAGCAATTAAAGTATTACACAGATGTTTAAATTAACATAGTAACAAATGGTAAACGTTTAAGTTAGAAATAAGAAACATTAATTCAGCATTCAGAGGAATGTAACAATTATTTGTATTTTTCCTTGTAAAGAGAGAGAGAGAGAGAAAACATAAGCACTATCATGTTCTCCAGGTTTATGTACATAAGCGCAAAATATCAGACCCTTACAAAATGTATTTTTTAAAAATAAGATTCAATACATTATAAATAAGTGAGCTAAATGGAATTGACCTGTAGAACATGGTTTTGAAACCAAATCGGTTATGTTCGTTCACAGATGAATCAGCGTTCTTTGGTCTGTGGTTGATGTGACAGTGATCTGATCCGAGAACAGTCTTAGGCGTAATTGTTGTTGTGCTCTAATCGAGTGACTATGGTGGACACCAGCCTCTCCAGCTGCTCCGCTCTCTGTTTTCCCGTCTGCAGAACTTCCTCGTGATTGGCTTTTTCCTCGCTGTCGTAGTCCATAACCGCTTTATTAGTTATCAAAGACAGAGCGAAGACACGCATCCCACAGTGACGAGCCACGATCACCTCGTGAACGGTGCTCATGCCTAAAACAGACAAAGTCTGGTTATTAAACTAGTTCACATAAGAAAATATGTTTAGGCCATTTTTATTTCTGTTACAGAAATACAGTACAATAACTTCATCCAGCTGAATCGGAAGGTGAATCATGTGAGTAGTGTCTGCATTCTTATTGGTCACTGCATCACTGCTCATTTGCATGAAGTTAAGTTAGTTGCATTTAAAAAAAAATTGAAAATGAATCACAGCAAATTGTTGTCAGTGTGAACACTCATTTTGGCCCGTCAAAGAAATGCACAACTAAACTGTAATAACGCTTTCTGATCAGATCTTACCGACAGCATCAGCTCCCAGCTTGTGCAGCATGCGACACTCCGCGATAGTCTCAAAAGAAGGTCCTCCTAGTACGCAGTACACTCCCTCTCGCAGGAAATCACTGAAACCAAGCTCCGACCCCACGTCGAGCGCCAGCTGCTGGAGTTCCCGATCATATGCGTCAGACATGCAGGGGAATCGGACACCAAACCTAAACAAAGCAATGAAAGTTCAAGCTTATATAAATGGAACAATATCTACAGGATTATTGTGTGGAATCTCTGCGTGTCGAAACAGCTCAATCGTGTGAGGGTGTTGATTAAAAGACAGTGCTGCAAGACATAAAAACATACCTTTCATCATTGGGTCCCGCAAGTGGGTTGTTTCCAGCAAATCCAGGCATGTTGAGATGATCTTTGATGATCATGATGTCGCCTACTTTATAGTCCTGGTTCAGACCGCCAGCAGCATTGGTAAGAATCACAGTCTCCACTCCCAGAAGTTTGAATATCCGCATAGGCATTGTAATCTGGAGCGGAACAACAATGTTAGTTTGAGATGCTCAGAGGAACCTCGCATCAAAAACAAAATAAAATGGAATGCACGAACGTGTTCCATGTATACAAGCATCAGATGGACATCTTGTCAGACATTTAATGTTTTAATGTCTTTGCATTCCACAGAGTTTATGCTTCAATCACACACAAAACAAGCAATTAAAACTAATTAGGTTTTCAAAAAAGGTAATTTGATGATTTGATTAATCAAGTGGTGCAGAGCAAAAACGGCTGAACTTAGTTCCTGGTCTAGAAGAATCTAAAGGTCAGGGTTCATAAACTCTGTGCAGCTTGGAATTGTAGTGACATTTAAATGCATAGAAACCTTCAGGCCTGGATCAGTAACCAAGAGGACTGCTTGGATCTCAAATCCAGCAATACAGCCATAACTACCTCGAAATCTTATGGAAGCTTGTGCATGCCACTGATTAAAAAGGTAATTACGACTCTTCCCCCCCCCCCCCCCCCCCCCCCCCCAGATTGGACTTCATAACTCGCAAATTTGAGTTTATCTCTCACAATTCTGAGAAAAGAAGTCACAACTGCGAAATGTAAACTCGCAACTGCGAGAAAAAACTCACAACTGCAAGGGAAAAAAAAAAAAATCTGAATCGTGAGATAAAAAGTCACAATTATCATTTATTCAGTGGCAGAAGCAAGCTTCCATACATACAAGCCATTAGACTGCCGAAAAAAAAGCCATATCGTTTACACGGTATAAATGTTGGTCTCTGACAAGGTAGGACATGAGTATTATGAGGCGTTTGTACCTTTTGGATGGGATATCCCTCATAGAGATGAAACCTTCCCTGCATGCAGACACATGGTCTACCCTTCAAAGTGCCAAACACCAGTCGACCTGCGTGACCGTGCACTGCAGAACAGAAACAAACGCACAGATTCAGCAAAAAATATGAGAAGTAATGGTAGGGTTTTTACAAGGTAATATCTCGCATTTTACAGAAACACTCACCAGTACTTTGGGGGAAGTTGGGGATGTCCTTGTAGTTGAAGGCCACCTGGTCTTTCAATACATCAGCCAGTCCACCCAATCCTGAGCCACACACAATACCCACCACAGGATGCACTGCAGTCTGGGACAGAAGCCAGTCAGCTGTGGCTTGGCAATCCTCATAGAAGTATCTGCAAAGAGAGAGTGGTATGAAAAGCGTTCTACATTATGAATGGTTACACCCATACTGGCCTGACTTGTAGTTCATTTTATTCATCAAAGTCTAGACTTATTAAATCACAGGAGTAATTTGTAGATTACATATTTAGTCTCCTCTTTTGTGAGAAGAAATTCTCATCAACCTCTCCCCACATAACATTTCAATATCACGGAATTCAACATAAACATATTCAAAATCATAAAGTAAGAACAGACTACAAGTATTGTAATAGAATTGAATAGCTATGAAGTCTGCAGATACCAAATAAAAATATCCAGGGAGATCTGAAACTTGAGCCACAGTTTGACACACATACTGTAATGTGAGAGGCTGACTACAGAAATAAACTTTCTGTGAAAGAGCAGCTTTATGATTAGTACTATGCCCTTTACGGTTTGGAAAAACAGTAACTTATTAAAAAAAAAAAAATTGTAGAAAATATAATTTAATACAACCAACAGTCAAAACATCCAAAGAATGCGAAAATAGACAACATATGAGAATATATATATATATATATATATATATATATATATATATATATATATATATATATATATATATATATATATTTTGCTATGAGTTCAAGTAAACCTGTCAGTGCCTGAAATCGTCCGCTTACATAAAACCGAAACGCGTGAGTTCCAGTTCAGTTCACTGGCGGCTCGCGCATCACCACGTGCTCCTCACCGTGACGCTTCGATGAAACGCAGTTTCACATTTTGATAAACGAATGAACGGATGAACTATGAAAGGTTCAGCTTTAACTAACCAACCCCCTGTACTATGGAGCGATTATATTACAGTCACCATCGAAACAGAACACAAATACGCTTTTAAAAGACAAAAGAAAATAGAATTAAACAGTTAGTACGAGAAAAATAATAATAATATTAGTTTACCCAGTGCTGTTCTCAGGAAACATCTTGAAAATCGCTGGTCAGATCCTTCACAAATACTGAGAGGAAATATCGATGTTTCTATAGCGACGGATGTCAGATACTGAATACAAATACGCGACAAACGACCAAGGAAACAAAAAACGGAGCTGCAAATGAAAAAACCAACGTCGAACGAGTTGCGACAGTCAATAAAAACACTTTAAAAATTCATAAAGCGTTGCTCACACCGCTGGTATTTTATACATCCCCAGTTTCCGTCGCTCCTCCCCGCGTTTTGACGCAAATGAGAAGCGGAGCACACCTCCTGACGCAGAAGCCCCCGGCGAGGGTGGACATGTCCTCTCAAACTTGAGTAACAGCCAACAGCTGACCCCTTACGAAAAAGAAGTTTATTGAAGTGTTCTATTAGTATACTTCTTTTAAACTAAAAATAAGTATGCTTTCACGGATAAGTATGTCTATTTTTTATGTACTTCTCAGAAATACACTTAAGTATACTCAGGGTTGGGGAGTAACGAAATACAAGTAACTTAGTTACGTATTTAAAATACAAAATTTGAGTAACTGTATTTCATTACAGTTACATTTTAAATGAGTGGTAATCAGATTACAGTTACATCTGAAAAGTATTTTAGATTACCAAAGTGATTACTTTGAGTTTTAATGTCATTTAAACAGCAATTGGTGATTCTCTGACTCTGACAGTCTGAAAAAGCAGAGTTAAGTCTCTTGTTTTCCACTGTTTTCATGTTTTGTGATAGTTGTTTGTGAGTCATTTTATAATTCACTCGTCACTGCATCTTTTTCTCACAATTTGTTTTTTCCCCTCACAATTGTGAGTTTGCGTTTCAGAATTCTGACTTCTTTTTCTAAGAATTGTGAGATTTAAACTCACAATTGCAAGTTATAAAGTCAGAATTGGGAGATATGAACTTGCAATACTGACTTTTTTTCTTGCAATTGTGAATTTAGTATGTGAGTTAAATGTCATATTTTTGACTTTTCTCAATATTGTGATTTTATATCTCATAATTCAAACTTTTCTCAATATTGTGAGTTTATCATAATTTTGACTTTTCTCAATATTGCGAGTTTATATATCATAATTCTGACTTTATAACTTTATATCACACAATTCTGAGGGGAAAAGTCAGAATTGTGAGATAAAATTTTGCAATTACTGGTTTTTTGTGTTTGTTCCACACTTTTTAGTATTCCAAAGTATTCTAAAATATTTAGATTAAGTTACTAAACTTGAGTAATGTAACAAAATAAGTTACAAATTACTTTTTAAAGCATTTATTTTGTAATCTGTTGTGGAATACATTTTAAAAGTAACCTACCCAGCCCTGAGTATACTTTACTTATACTGACAGAAAAGTCTAAGTATATTTGGCTTATACTCAATCTTTTGATAGAGATATACTTGAAAAGTATAATTAAGTATTCAAAGTATACTTGGCTTGTAGTTGTGTTTACTCTTTTGACTGAGTAGTTGTACATACAGTCTTATAAACTTACATTGTTTGAAAATATTGATTTATAAAGGAAACAGATTTTTTTGTAGGCTAGTCTACTAGTAGTGTACATAGGAGTTCACTTCACTCTTTCACCACCATAGACTGAATTTTCCAGCTTGGTTTTTTACAGTTATACTGTAGGGGGCGCAGTGAAGCATCTTCTAGTAGAATCTCTGAAACAAACGATAGACGATTGATCACGCAAATGTAAAATAACGCGATAATCAAGCATTAAACAACATGTACATCGCAACTGCTTAGCATTACTGAATGAAATGGTGAACTCATAAAGACGAAACGACTGTGAATCTTTGGAGATCTTCATTGACTCTCTCTTCTTCATCTGTGTTTTGATCATCAATTGGAACCAGGCGTAGTCTTTGACAAAAATGTAGTTTTTTCAACTTTTTGTTTAAAATGTTGCATTTCTTTATTAAACGTGCCCACATTCAAGTGTTGATAAAAACGATGCATAAATCTATAATAAAATGTTTTTTTTAAATTAAAGTACAGTTAATGGTATATTTTAAGTATAAAAAATAAATACCTAAATTGGAACATAGTCGTATACTGAAAGTGCAAAAGTAATGTATAAATAGTAATGTAGTAGTGATGTTATGTTCACTTAAAGAAAACTTACAAACTACTAAACTAGTTTACTGAGAGTACTCTTCAAAGTGTATCTTCATAAAATGAAAAATGTACTACTGGTATTAAAATAGTAAACTATTAGTATACTTACAAGTTCGCTTATAGTACAGATGCAGTACAAATGAGAAATGTAGTTGTGCACTTAAAGTTTACTATACTGTTACGCTTATAGTACACTTAAACGTAAACTTTTATATACTAAATGTAGGCCAATTTAGTTCCAAGCAGTATTGAAATAGTACACTTACAAGTTTACTAATAGTACACATTGATATTAGTATACTTAGTACATAAAGTATACTTGAACATTACTTAAGTATACTTAATAAAATTAACTAAGTATACTTCTTTATGGTGTGGGATGAGGCATGATAACCTGGAAACAGATTTTCAGAGATTAGATTTATGGCTAGTCAAACAACACAAGCGCATGTGACTACAAGTCATCCAAATATCAACACTGTCATGTGGGTTCATGTGTATTTGGTTTATTTAATCTTCACAATGATTCAGATTAGGAAATCGTGAAATTTTATAAACAGAGCACCAATAATCTTTTCTCTTTTTTTGAATGAACAAGGCAGACCTCGTGAGGAAGCAGACGGTGCGTACTATTACTTAGGATTTTAGGGTGTGTAGGCTACTTAAAAATTCCAAAAACTCAAGTCCCCCCCCCCCCCCCCCCCAGTTGTTGGAATTTAACATATTTTGACCCACTTTTCACTATTCCAGAGTCAACATTGCAGAAACGCTCTAAAGTTACAACAAATCAAGTTAAGAATTCGGTCCTTCAACATTCCCCTCATTTGCCCCAAGTTGTTGGAGCATGATGTATTAGAATGGTCACACACTTCATTTTAGACCTAATCTAAGAGCAGGACCAACCAGGGCTGCTCGGGAACAAAAGGTCATGACCCCTGTTGACCTGCGACTCGTTTCAAACATATCACATTAGGTAGAAGAATTCTATTTATATTAGCACCTCACTTCCCCACACATGATCATGTCCATCAAAAACCGAGCCACTAATGAATAAAAATATCTTTCGAATAATGTTTACTTTTATTTGATCTTGTCTTTCTGTCATTCTGTAAATGCCAGCTTTTTGCAATATTTGTCTTAACACATAGTTCATAACCAATGAAATTACTCAATGGATCCTAATCCTGGCATCATCGCAATTCATGACATCATTGAAATGCTTATTCTCTGAAAGCACTTCTGTTATTTGATGTAGCCTGTTGTTTTGATCGGCCCCGCGGTGCAAGGTTCACACGTGAATAAATGACGAACAGATAAGCATAATATTTACAATCTCACCTATAATGTAAGGCGTGTTAGAGGCCACTGTTTTTGTACCTCAGTCATTGTTATGACTGTTTATCATCAACCCCAAAAAACATGGAAGCTAGAGAACCAGCGATATGGCGCTCGATCTGTATCAGTGACGTGGTACAAGCTGACACGCCTCCATCCTGACCAATGGCGTGGCCTCTCAGGCTCATGATGCCACAAAAAAATTTAGCCTTTTCCTCCAGAGACCTTGTAGAAATCAATAAAAATGTTCCCAAAGCTGTCACGATGCCAAGATCATTATGCAACAAGTCTTGCAGAACAAGGTCAGGGGGCCCTTATAATTTCTCACCTTTATGATTTGAAGCAATTAATCATTACTTGAAAGCCTAGACTCCATCTAAACACAGTCTGAGCAGAGTATGATCCTATGATATTATTCAGTTGCTTCTAGTTTGAAATTCAATCAGCATCAGTCTTGAATGAACACTGCACAGATAATTATATTATCCATGCCAAATAACTACAAAGTATACTCACTTCAGACCAAGAGTGTGCATGAAAGTCACATGTGTCATCGTCATACACAACGACCCCATTATTCTTAATTCTTAGAGTTTGTGCGGAATGTGTGAAATGCCTGTGTGAGTTTAATGGGTGTAGCTTTACTTCTCTGAGCCTGACTAACTGCCACACACAGACAAGAATATGTGGTTTTGCTAATCGAATACAACGGTGTAGATGCATCAAGAGCGCAAGCTCAGTCGAGACCGGTCATGAGAAAAACTTCCATGTCTGTAACTCTGTATTAGACTCACAGATCTAGGATTTTCTGTTGTAAGTTGCAAGACCGTGTCTGAAGAACTAGTTTGACCAAGCATTTAACCATATAGTCAAGTCTTACTTTTCCAATTCAAATGATACTGATGTACCTTATTATGTAACGACTTTAAAAAGTTATGACCAGTCTTAAAGAAAAAAAAAAAAATGACTTAAAGCAGTTTATGCAACGGCTACTGCTTTAACTTTGACCCTTTCTGATTAGGATGTACAGATTGACACACAAGCACATTTAGAATCTGCAGAATCGTTTTGTCCTGCGCCACAACATCCGATTTAATGAATGAAGTGCGTCTTATATCGACTGTAGTCAAAGTTAGGAAATAAAAAAATACGGTACATGAGCCACGACCCTTAATTTGTGGTTTCCCAAACTGACAAACATTGAGTTTTTTTGTGTATTCTGCAGTTTAGTGAGAATCTTCTGTCTACTCTTAGAAGAAAGGGTTCTAAACTGTAACTCATCATTTCATGGAGTGTTTTTTTATTTTAATTGCATTTTTTAAACATTTAAACAGCTCACATACACTGTAATGAATTACTGTAAAAAAAAATTACAGCATTTTTTTACAGCGCTGGCTTTTTTTTTTTAAATACAGTATATATAAACTGTATTGCATTTTTTGGGGGGGTTGTTGGTTTTTGGTTGACTCAAATTTTACAGAATTTTGCTGAAATTGACCCGTAATTTAAAAAAAAAAATACAGTACTGTAATCAGAGAGAGACAGAGAAGAAATTGTAAATTAAATTAAAGTAACACTACTGTGTAATTTTTAGTAACTGGCTGACAAACCCTGCTGCCTGTATTATTATGTAAAATTTACAGTTTTTTTTTTTTTAAAGTAGTTTATCAGTAGGAAAAAAAAATCTAAATAACCTTTTAAACATGGATATCATTTAATACATTTCTCCTTACACAGAACCCTTTTGGCTTAAAAGGTTCTTTAAAGTGTCATGAAACCTCCTCTGTTTTAGCCTGATTGTTCACTCCTCTGAGCTGGAAAAGTTTGAGAAAATGGGTGTGTAAAGCTCTGAAAAAGTGGGCGTGTGGAGGGGAAAGAGGGGAGAGAAAAACCAATAAAACACAGACCTAAAACACACTCATTATACAGAAATGCGGAAGGACATTTAAAAGAGCTGACAATATTTTCATTACATTTTCATTTAAAAGGGCTGATAATAACTCATTACATTACACTACAGTTTCACGATAATCGACACGTCAGTTTAACGCATAAGGAATAATGGCAAAGTTACTTTTTTTGTCCATTCGTCTTTGAATTTTCTGTCCAAATCATTGTCTTTTGTGTATCAGAATAATCAATTGTGTCATCGTGTTTAGATACACCACTGTATCAGTGTCCAAATTTGCACATAAATATTTCATTTGATGATGAAATATGGGTGCATACACCGTGCTGGTTCATGATTGGTGCAGGAGAGTGTGTGAAATCTGTCAATAAATACTTATTCTGTGTATGATCTATGATCCATGTGTTGAGTGTTGTTATAGCCTCCAATCATGGAAACTGATATGCTTATGCTTATGGTTATATATTAAGTGTCGTAACAATCGTATTATCCGCGTGTTCATGGTCAAACGCATTTTTGTATTGTAGCACTGAGGAAACGAGCACCTACGACCTCCCTGAATGACAACAATAGGCAATGAGACAGAAGCAATAGAACAGAATGATAATTCCCCATGCACAATAACACAGTTATAATGTTATGCATACTACGGCGCAGTGATTGGATTGAACGAGCTCTTTCTCATGAATAAATGCTGAGAAGCGCTTAACGTAGATCTACACACTCCGAGGCCCAAATCAACGTCAAGTTCTGTGACGTAGCTTCGACTTTGCTTTTCAAAATGGAAGTGCGAAATTGCTCTATAAAATGCAAAAATAACCAATTTCCACTTAGTGTTTTCAGTGACATGCAACCTGTACTGTTCACATCTCAAAAAATGTGCTCCGGGGTTTCATGACCCTTTAAAACTGAGTCAAGAACCACAAAGTTCTATACAAAACCCATTTTTTGATAAAGTGATAAAGTGGGACTAAGAAACATGGTTGAATGTGTTTGAAAATGTTATGTAATGTGTGTTTGGGTCAGTTTGACAGGAGAAATTCACAGCCAAACGTATTTGAACTCAGACCAAAGTAAATGTCAGCTTTGGTTTTCTCTCACAATCATTCATGAATGACTTTTTTAATGTTGAACTTAATGTGCAGCAAACACAGAGAGCTTTAGTAAATATACAGATGGGTCCAAAAGTCATTAGTGAACTGCTTCTGTTGGGCATTAAAAAAAAAAAAAAAACTAATACAGATTATTTGAACTGAAAAAGACTTCAGAGGTTTTCAACACTTGATAAGAAATTGAAGAGGAAGAACATTGAGAAACATATGAGGAAATGTTGGACGTTATAAAAGTGATGTAAAAGGAAGGGTTGGTTTAAACTGGTAGCCATCATCTATGATTTTTATCATTCAACTCTTCACCGCAAAGGTTTTCCAGATGAGTTTGTTGTGCCTCAGTCTCATGAAAAGATTTTCACTGAGTCATCTAGACTGCCACCTACTATCAGAATGTGGACACTGTGCCAACCTTTCCCTTCTAGAACATGCCATCAATCTTTATGTAATCTCTCTTATCACCCTCATAATAAATAGTCTTACAAGAGAAAGAAATAAGACGGGAAATGGGTGATAAGCCACGATAAGTGATAAGTTTTATCAATAAGGCAATCTTTTGCGTCCACCATAAAACAATTTCCACTGAAGACTTGGTCAACAATGGAAACTAGTTGGAATTTACAGTTTTGCAACAAACTTATGTAACTCACCCATCACAAGAAACAAAGCATTTAGCATTACTGAATTCCAAATGGAGACATCTGATGAAAGCAGCCGCACTTATTATTGCGTGCAGACACTGTTTATTTTAGCAAACATTTAGGCCAAGGCCCTAGTACAGGTCAGTCAATGCATAGTAAACCGATGTGAAGTGAAGGAACTGTGCGGCATGCCAGCAATTGGCGCATACAGGGGGGTGGTGCGACGATGGAGTTTCATGTCATTTAGAGAATAAAAGTGAATGTCCTGCATGTCCCTCCCTCAGCTCTGAGTTTGATAGATCGTTTTCTTCTATTGCTATTGCACAATGCTCCATGCTTTTTGCAAGTCATTGTATACTAAGTTTAGGGATCAGTCGGGTTCTTGGTGTAATGAACACACTCAAAGACAAAAATCCCAGTGTTCAATTCTTGACTTTCATTCACATGACTTTCTCTCATACAAGCAACTGTTTTGCATTCAATCAAAGACGCATTAAGTTTAACATTGGTGATGCTGAACACCACTGGTCCTCAGCTTTTGTTGCACAGACAGCAACAACTTGGACATGCGAACATTTCAAAATCTCTTCTTTTCATTGGAGAAAATGAAACATGCACTAGACTTAAGTTCACAAGTTAAAAAAGAACAGTTTTCTCTATTTGTCAACAATGAAGGGGACATTGACGTCGTTCGTGATGTCAGAGATCGTTCATGCTCTCGTTTTTCTCTCAGACAAAAATTTTATCTTTGTAGAACAGAGTCAGTTATTTGAGAACATATCTGGAGAATCTCACTGCAGTGTCATGCGTGAAACTGGTGTCATTCACAAGAGTGAACTTGAAGGACTTTATTGTTGGAAGTAACGTGGTTCTCCTGAAACTGAAAATTAGATGAGCTATTTGAGGGGACGTGCCGTTTCATATTAGATGTAACAAGTTGAGGAGCAAATGCGAACCTGCCCGTGTTCTGCACGTGAAAGAGAGAAAGTCAGTTATAATGAGGAAAGTAGAGAGATAACTTCAGCAGTAAAACAAGATTAAAGACACCTTTATCATGTTTCTTCACAGGTTCGTAAAAACCCAAAGAAGAGAAATTCTTTTCTGTTGAAGTTTACTTCCTTTTCCTTTCAAACTGTAAGCTGTTACTGTAACCGGCCTTCAGGAAAAAGGTAAATCGAGGATTCTCCTTGAAGTCATAATTAGATGAGTGGACATGTGTCATCAATAATGAGGAGGAAACTGCAGAAAAAACTAAAAAGACAGATCGAATGTGAGGCTGTCTAACAGTAAACGTGGGATCTTTATGAAATCAATCAGGACAGTTTTATATAGAACTTTACAAAGAGTTTATTTCCTCAAAGTGCTTATTTCTGCTATTTCCTCAAAGTGCTTATTTCCTGAAAATGCTTATTTCCTCAAAGCAGCTTTACAGTAAAATACGGCAGTATTAATGACTGAACTGGATGCATGTATTAACGTACTGATGGCAGCTTAATGTGCTGATAGTTGGTGATTGAAATGAACATTAGATTCTCAGGCACTGTTTTCTACCTGAAATGCAACAAAAAAGACAAACAAAATTAATTAAAATCAAGGGTTTGAATGACTTAACTCAGGATGAAGACCATCTGTGACAGGATGGAACTGTGTTTCAGCAAGACCCTTAATCTTAACATAGATCAACAGCTTTCAGCTCATGCATTTTTCACAATTTGGAATGGAATAAAAAACAAACTGGTAAGTTACTCACCAAAACTTGTATGACTTGCTTTCTTCTACTAAACAAAGAAAGAAAGGTTTTGAAGAACAGTGAAGAACAGACAGAAATTGAAGTTGTCATTCACTGATAATAACATTCCCCTCAAAGCTATTGCACCATGCACATTTTGTCCCTCAATTCCACCTCTTTAAAACCAATTTAGGTTAAAAATGTGAAATATTTTATGAGCAATAAAGCAGAGTATTGTTTTTAAAATAGTCTGTGAAGGAGTATGCAACATGCAACAATGAACATTGTACACTGTACACCTTACGGCATTGCATGTTTAATAATGCGTAAACCTTTTCAACGTGATCAAATATTTTGTTTAAGAAAAAAAAAAAAGAATGGGTGCAAATGAAGGACATATGATGGCATAAGCTTAGGTGAGAATTGACGAACATGGAAATGCTGAGGATAGCAAAACAAAAAGCCAGTCACGAATCAGAAGTTTTAAAGAAAACGTCAGAGGATTTCAATATAAGAGAAGAGAAGCTACATCCTACGTCATACATCGGGAACTTGACTCTTTCGTGAACACATGTACAGTCGCTTCCCGAAAGCCAGAGATCATAGTTTTTAAATTTTTTAAATATTTTTCTTACAAAAAAACATCACTTCGTTTCAGAAAGCATTCATTAACCAACTGTAGTCATATGGATTACTTTTATTATGGATATTCAATGCCATTACAAAGCTGGGAAGAGCCAGGATATTATTTAATAACTCTGATTGTGTTTGGCAGAAAGAAGAAAGTCATAGACTTAGGATGGCTGGAGGGGTGAGTAAATGATGGGATCATTTTCATTTTTGGGTGATCTGAACTGACAGAAAGGGTATGATACTGAACTGAATATCAATAGCTCAAAAGGGGGTCACTTGTGGGAAAACACAGAGGGACAGAATAGGAAAAGCAAGTGAACTATGTGTTCAGTAAACAAATGAAGTGTGATGCCAGAGAAAAGGGTCAACAACGAGAGGGAACAGACGTTTCATTTTTAGGTGAACTACTCCTTTAAAGCTGCATTATGTACAATTTTTGCAGTACAATATCCAAAAACCACTAGGACAGTGTTATATATTTTGTTAAATTGAGTACTTACAACATCGCAAATGTAACTATTTGTAAACTGTGAGAAAAATTGCAATTTTAACAAGGATCCGGTACGTGCGAGGCCTGTAAACGGCGTCAGATCTGCGTTATCCAAGGTTTTTTCAGGTTTTATTTTGTAGAAACCATGGAAACACCAAATACACTTTAATATATTGTTGTAACACAGACAAGGGAACATCTGTTTTGATAAATCTATAGACAGAAAACCAATTATTGTAATATAGCTCAACACGTTTAGTCTTATTGTTTACATATAAATTATCTTTCATGCCTCAGAGAAAAACACGATTTTGTCAAGTATCTAACATAGCATAATCAGATGCAGCTTTATTTGAACAGTAATACAGAATTGTCTCCATCATAAAATAAGTTCTAAATTTAATTGCATGCCATTTATCAACACAAGCCTCATTTATCAAAACAGTAACATTACTAATAATCGCTTCCATGAACATGATTTCTGTTCATGAAAGCAATTGATTTCGGGTCCAATCACGAATCTTTTCCGCCGGCTGTGAGGTGGAGACCACATGTCCCAAGAATCCGCGCTAAAACTTGGCGTCATCAAGCTTTGTTTTGAATAGGCGACCTCTAGTGGAAAAAACTACATAGTGCACTTTTAAATCTGTGGTTCTCAAACTTTTTTGGCCATGCCCTTTGAATTAAATCTTCGGTCTGGATGCAATATTCAGTGCTGTGTGTTCTGTTGTTCTAATCATATAAAACAATTTGCATGCTATGCATTGTATATTGCAGAAATAGTAAGTGCAGTTTGTTAGTGAGCTAATACAAACATACCCTTGTTGTCCAAGTACTCTTGAGTCTGTACACTGGTGATTATTTGTGCAGTGCCGCCCTCTACTGGAGGTATTCATTCTTCGCTCTTTGCTGAGATTTTCAATAAAGACAGAAGATTCGGGAAGCTGTTTCAAGAAGAGAAATCCAAATCAGCCAGGCTGTTGATGCATACCATCTCCATAGACATTTTAAGGTAAAGTTTAAGTTATAATGTCTATGAATTTCAAAGTAAAGAATGTTTGACGTATACTTCCAAAAAGTGTTAATGCCAGGCAGTCAAATATCCTAATGTAAGACAAAGACAGAATGCATCACAAAATATTGTGATCCAACATGCTTCAATATTACAGAGAATTGAAACCTACCAGTTGGAACAGTCTCTTTCATTGCCACAGGAGGGCTCTAGAACTAAGGTTCCTAAGAGACCAAGGAGCTGATTGCAGGAATGGAAGAACACGATGGAGAATCCCTTGGCTGAACCATGAGGCCAGCTGTGAGGTACAGGAGTTAACACAGTCTGAGCACCGATTACCCTAATAAAACTTCTCTCGCTGATTGTCCAAATAAAACTTCCCTCACTGGGAAGGCATAAAACTTCACTGAGCGGCTCCCTTGGACAGAAAATGGGCACCGCTATCCCACACATTGTCCTAAGGGTTTCCTCTCTTTCTTTGAATAAAAAAACTGAATGAAAGTCCCAACGCTCAGTGTGTGTGTTTGTTGACTGGACTACAAAAAACATTGAAACTCACTATAAAGTTCAGCTTACACTGTAACGAATTACTTTAAAAATTACAGCATTATTTTACAGCCGCTGGCTGTTTTTTAATAATACAGCATATTGCTGTAAACTGCAATGCATTCTGGGGTCACGTGTTGGTTTGACTCAAATTTAAAAAAAATACAGTTATTTACTGTAATCAGGGAATACAGAATACAGAGAATACAGGGAAATTCTGTAAATTAAATTACAGTAACACTACTGTAAATTTTACAGTAACTTTCTGGCAACCCTGCTGCCAGTATTATACTGTAAAATTTACAGTAATTTTTTAACATTGTAGGAGGTATTAACTGGCAAAAAGGGTATGATACTGAAATTGAATATCAACAGCTCTGAAGGGGACACACACTTGAGGGAGAGACAGAAAAAGGGACGGAAGTTGAGAAGGAAAAAGCAAGTGAACCATGTGTTCAGTAAACAAACGAAGTGTGATGCCAGAGAAAAGGGTCAACAAAGAGAGGGAACAGAAGAAAAAAAGCCTCTTCCGACAGAGCTGCGTCCAGCCAAAAGGAGTCCTGACCGACTTACATCACCTCTGATTTCTTTTGTGCCTCATCCTGTTCTCTTCCATCCATCCTTTCTTCTCTTGTTTATCTACATCCTCTTATTTGCATCTTTACTTCCCTAAGTGCCAATGTGCTTACTTGAAATGCATTTATTTATTCTCATAACTTTGGGTAGTCATACTTAAATACTGAAGTAATGTAGACTTGATTTAACCAAATACCTGAAACTTGGTTCTTCCGGCCAAAGAAAATCGCGCGCTTTGGCAGATGGGCGGGAACTCGAGATTGATGCGCGTGTGAAAACGAGTCCCTCAAATTGTCTCGAGGATTGTACCGCAGTCCGAGTGAGGATATATGTGTCTGCTCCGTCTAGGGCACGCGGTAAATTTAACTTCCGCCACAACAAGCTTCAGTTGTCCAGCCTTCAGAAATAACCTTTTGAGCATAAATAATTAAATTTCATTAGTTTCTATTACAGCCACTTGATAGTTTTTGACGATATCGCCAACAAAAGTCTTTCCTTAACAGAAATGAAGCTCAACAAGAGCTTTATGTGTGATGGATAAATGTATTTATACTGGTGCAGAAAAACTTGTTACAGAAAAAATTAAATAAAAAATACACATTATACAGGCACGCCCATATCGCACCTGCTGCCAACTTCAACCGCGATGCCATTACGTTTTTGCGAATGAAACCGTTCTGCTGACGCCACATTTAAAATATATTTCTATTTTACACAAACTTTGGGTTGTGAAAATAAGACCTTTTGGCACTACAACCTACTCAACTCCTATTATTTACTTTAATTCAATAGAAAAAAAAGATAAAGAAATAATATATAGGCCTATTTCTTTTTCAAAAATTAAAAAAAAAAAAAAAAGTTATATTTATGTTTAAATTAATTAATTAATATATAATATCGTTGTACATTTTATTAAAATTCTAATAACCTGCATTTTGTTTTGCCTTTTTTAGTTAAAAATAAATATTAATAAATATTGTACATTATAGGCAAATACCCGAATCATAATGAGCAATTATTTGTTTGCCCCTTCCAGCGCCTCTTTAAAAAGGTTTGCACCTTTATTCACGCGGACATGGATACACTTCAAAGCCAAGTCACTTTGAAAGTCGCAAATTCCGCTTGAATAAAGAAATAAAGGGGTAAAAAAAATCGCCACAGAACTACTTCAACATCCGAGGTCGCATGTACACATAATGAATGTGTCATCCGAACAATAGCAACATACAGTTTGTTCATTTCGACATATTTAAATCAAGCAGAAAAGTTTACAAAGGCTGAACAGCGGAGGAGCTCAACAAGGGCTCTATTTACAGACGGAGACACGGGGGGTGGGAGGAGGAGCGGAGGGCCACTGAATTAATGAATTAAATAGTGCTGAGGCGCTGAAAGTACGTATTTTCATCAACAATGAAAGGCAGGACTGAGACGAGAGGAGAAAGTTTTCAGATAGAGCTGCTAACGAAACTTATTGAGCACTTCCACTTAAGACAAGACAAGAGATAGACAGAGAAAGAGAGAGAGAGAGACAGACATAGAGGAGGGCATTACATAATAAATCGGTAACATTCGCCCGGGACTAGCACTGACTGACACTTAACTTATTATTACAGTCGAACCGATTATATAGGCTATAGTTTTTTTTAGCTTGAACGATTGCATACCAGTTTAAGTGTATAGTTCATTTCTGAAGTCGTATTAATTGTTTTAAATGTCTTTATTTGAATGATTATGTAGAATTATGAGACCTCCGCAGCTTGTCACTCTCCTGGCGCGGATGATGTTGACAAAGTTGTCAGGAACGCGCTTGTTTTCCTTCTGAACGCTTTCACTACTTTCGCCTCTAATTATCCTCTGATGTTTCCTGAAATTGGAAAACAGGAGTGAACTGTTGCCAATCACATATAGAGAGCTCTGCGTCCTCAGTCAAAGGTAAGTGCTGAAGTAAAACTTTAAAATCCATGCTGAAGTCACTTGTGAGGCCTAGTGTGTGCTGAGATTGTGTGTCATCTAAGATGAAGGAGCTTTATGAAGCCATAAGGAAGCCATTTATTTGAAACGTGTATCTTTGAATCCATTTGTCATCCTCAAATATAAGGAAGATCCTTTCAAGGTATAGACAACTCCATGTGAGACAGCAGGTGCATCTCAGCAAAATGCATTATGATTGTTAATGTTGAAACATATATCATACGTGCATTGCAAATAAGAATCAGTACAGTGTAATGTGTTCAATATTGAGTTGTTTAGCCTGCTGTTTCATTTAATTTGCTAAAATTATTTTAACAACTGTTAGTCAATATTGAGTTTGTATCAGTCTCTTTCAAGCTTCACATTTGAGTGCTAAATATGTAAACAAAGTGTTTTCCTTAATTTCATTTTTATGAAACCTGAAAATGCTGTTTTTGTTTGTTTGTTTGTTTGTTTGCCAGGTATTGGCTTTGGTGTTGTCGAATGTATTTGTCTGCAGTGAAACAACACTTCAGACATTTAACATTATCGTGGTCTTTTATTAGAGAAGTAGATTGATTTATAATTAGAACTTTCAGCAAAGTTGTTTTACTCAAATAAATCTGTTTTCATGTCTAGAAATAACATTTACTGATGCGGAGATATAAAAGAGGAGGCATATCTGCCATATCAAATAATTCCATAGAGTTTGACTGAAACACAACATCGCGTGGGTCTTTTCCCTTTTTTTTTTTGTTCCTTTCAACCGATCTGATATGCTCCCCATGGCTCTTTCTGGCAAACATCAGAACTGGCAAAGTTTTTGGACTTTCTCTGTGGACTTTTTCCCCTTCATTCATTTCAACCTGGTTATTTCGGAGATTTAAACAAGAGCTATTATTGACCAGACTTCACGCAGAGATAACCTTGCAATAGATTAAATAAATGTTGATCTGTTAAGCGACTCGATTTGTTCGCAGAGCGATTTCCAGAGCACTTTGTGCTGGATCAAAGACGTCGAGAACATTTGACTGTGACTGTGAGAATTGCATTGGATCTGGTGAACAGAGGAAAGTAAAAGTTTAAACAGCCACAGAATACAGATGAGAGTGTTTTAATATCTGCCAGTTTTCAGTCTGTCCATCTCTCGGTGTCATTCCTTCCTTTCTCTCTCTTTCTCTTTCCCTCTGTCTCACTTTCTCCCTCTCTCTCGCTCACACACACATGGAGTGTTGTATTTTTCAATGGTGGCTTTTGTCTCTTTCATCTCATCTCCAAACAAAAGGATTCTTGTGTATACAGGACAGGGAGTGAGAAAGAAAGAGATTGAGGGAGGAGAGGAAAAGTGACAAAAAAAGACGAATACAGTTTGTAAACTGTGCAGCGAAACTCTCGCCACAACATGACTTCTTTAAGTGTGGTTTTTGACGCTCTCTCTGAAGTCACGACGTATTTGAGCATAATACGAGTCTGGACACACCTCCTTCATCTTTATTATGACTGTTTTGCACATTGTTGAACACTCATAAAGTCATATAATAACACATTGAAATATGTTTTTTTTTTTTTTGTTGTAAACTGTCCCTGAAGGAGTTTGCATGTGAAATGTTCATAGTAAAATATTCATGCGTAGGCAAAATGTACAAGCCTTAGATCAAAAGGTCTTTGAGAGCATGAGAAACATACATTCAGTGAAGTGCGTGTCAGCGTTCGTCTGCTGTACTGTATTTGTGTGCACGCATGTGGGCGCGTACTAGCCGGAGTTCAAAGGTCAGCTGTGTGTACACTCTTCTTATAACACGTGTCTTGGCGAAGAACCGCCTCCTCCCTCTCGGCCAGCGTTAGTATTCAGAGCACAGAGGTCCAGACAGATACCTATTCATTCTCTCAGTGTGAGTCCAGAGAGAGAGAGAGAGGTCAGAGAGGGGAGAGCGTATCAGATCGCCCTGGTACTCATTCATTTCATTTATTTATTTTATTTGGTGCAGAAGGCAGAAGCTGAGTGAGACTAAACTACCACTTAGACGGAAAAGAGTGAGATTGAACAGTGAATGAATGGGAAGTTGCGTAACCTCCCTGAGATATCACCACTGTGTGTGTAGAATATTTTAGAGGTTGCGCTTTCATATTTCAGGTGACTGTATAGAGTTTTGTTTGAGTATTAACTTTATTTTTGCTGTTATTCCTCAAATTCACAGATGAAGCACAAATTATTCCATTGTTTTACAGAGTAAAAAAATGAATGTGTATAGCAGATTATTGATCCTGTAAGAATTGAATGAGCCAAATACATTTAAATAGTGGTTTTCGCAATACACATTGTTTCAAAGTAGCATTACAGAAAATCATGATGATGAATCATGCCTTAGTCGCATTTAGCGGATTATAATATAGTTAATATTTTGCAAAGATACAAGCAATCAAGCTGATATTTGCTATATAGTGTGTATTGCTTTACATGAGGTTACTGTAAGGGAATGCACAGATAAAGTCGGACATACTTTATATCTGACATCCGTATTGAGACTTCAATTCATTGCGGACTAGGAAGGGAAATACTAGAGAAGACTGGTGCCTTTTTTTCTTTGGAGAAACACTTTTCTCCTTCATTTTCAACTCAATTTGTTTGAGTCAGCTGGTGGTTTGGTATTTTTTTTAAGTGGATGTATGAAGTCAGTTCTCTACAAGTTCACACTGTTGTCCTTTCTCAATACTGATTGGCTTCATTTTCACCATCAATTGTTCTGCCATTGTTTTAGAATTTCAAACCTAACGGACGTTTTTTGTGACGTGCTTTAAAAGCATGTTTTTTTCTGTAAAATGTTGATATTTTGCTCTCTAATGTAGTAAAAACAAGACAGTTGATAGTTAATTAAAAGCTAATAACTAAATAATAAAAAATATAGAATTAAAATAAATAATTTTGAAATAAAAACAGCTTTAGATGGCTTCAAAATTAAAGAGAAGCTATTAGGCCCTTTTACACTTACCTGCATGTGACCAATTGACATCAGAGAACCGTGAACATGCAAATGTTTTGTTAAATTATTGAAATATTAACCTAAAATCTCCTAAGTTTTAATGAAGTCAAAAACGTTTCTTGTTTTGTAGAAATGGTGCTTAAAGGCTCTCATCAGAATTAAAATTTTCGGATCATTTACTCACCCCTACGTCATCCAAGATGTTTATGTCTCTCTTTCTTTCAGTGGAAAAGAAATTAAGGTTTTTGAGGAAAACATTCCTGGATTTTTCTCCATATAGTGGACTTCACTGGGGTTCAATGTGTTGAAGGTCCAAATTGCAGTTTCAATGCAGCTTTAAAGGGCTCAACACAACCCAGATGTAGAATAAGGGTGTTATCTAGCAAAACGATCGGTCAATTTACATAAAAAAAAAATTTGCATACTCTTTAACCACAAATACTCGTCTTGCACTTGCTCTGTGATGCGCCATGCATTACGTAATCACGTTGGAAAGGTCATTAGGCAGAAGTACCGTAGTTTGCATCAAAATTGCATCTCATTTTCTCCTCCAACTTCAAAATCGCCCGACCATTGCTTATTTACCTTTTTTGGAAAGGGTGTTTGGCTTAGTCTTTGCACGTTTGCTTTGTAGACACTGGATCGGTACTTCCGCCTACATCACATGACCTTTTCAACGTAATTATGTCATGCGTGGCGCATCGCAAAGCAGTGCAGAGCATTTGTCGTTAAAGTATGTACTTTTTTCTTTAGAAAATGATTGATTGTTTTGCTAGTTAAGACCATTATTCCTCGTGTAGAATGCTTTGAAGCAGCATTGAAACTGCAATTTTGACCTTAAACCTGCTGAACCCCATTGAAGTCCACTATATGGAGAAAAAATCCTGGAATGGTTTCCTCAAAGACCTTAATTTCTTTTTGACTGAAGAGAGAATGACATTACATAAACATGGGATGACATGGGGGTGAGTAAATCATCAGGAAATTTGAATTCTGAAGTGAACTAATCCTTTATGTGTCCAGATACTTTTGAGGCCACCGCAGATGTATTTCTAAAGAATTAGGGAAAAGAAAGTGTGGAGTCTAAAGAGTTTCTCCTATGACACCGGACTGTATTGGTTCTTGAATAGTGTATTGTGAAGCTTTATTCCAGGAAAAATTGGGATTAACAAGATCTAGATAATGTGTGACTTGAATACACAAAACGTTTGAGCTAAAGCCGTAGAAAAAGTGAGTGAACCAGTAACTGGAAAAAAACTATCCAAGCAGCATCTACCTTCAAACAAAGTTTTTAAAGGTGAATGGTTGGGGAACGTCATCCTCAGTGTAACAGAGGAATGCAGGGAATATGGAAAACATTGTGGTGTTCTTTTCATCTCCTGATTCCTTCCTGCGTTTTTGTGTTTTTGGATGGTGAATAAGTCACCCTTTTCACCGCTCACCCGGGCCAACCGAGCACGGCATGTGAGTTGGTCAGCGTTGACGACTAGCCTTTAAATGAGAAAGGGCAGCTGCTTCCACTGTGTGAATGAGGGGCATTTAATGTGCTTGGGCAGCTGCAGGGTTTGAATGTAGAGTCAAGAAAGAGTAACGGACCACCAGGGTCGGCCCCCCAAACCCGGCCCTGTACCCCTTCCTGGCATGCATAAACCTCGAGAGAGAAGGATGCGCTCACGTGTCCGTGATAATGATCGCTGAGAAACCTGCTTTGCCCGCTTTGGTTCTTAGAAAAGTCGTTTTTTTTTAGATACTGCTAATGTCGCTAATGTGTCCCTAATGTGGCTCTCTTTACTTGGATGATGCACGTCTTTCAGATAAAGCTCAGATAGAGATAGAGCCCTTTCTCTTCCCATGTGCCATTTCTTCTATAATGCTACGAGACGACCTAGTTTTTACAGAAGGCGATAAGGTGACAGGTTTCTCACAGGGAAGCCAAATTGCTGCTGGATCAGTTATTTTGTTTTAAAGAACTACTTTTTTTTTTTATGTCAGAGTAACACGATACTAGCAGTTTCTGTAACCTACTGTGGCTTGTATGAGTCCCATCTGATAACAAGCAATGCTGCCCAGAAAAGAAATGAGAGAAATAAGTGGAATTAGAAAAATATAAAATATAAAAAACCAAATTGACAGATCACAACATCAATGTGAGTTCAGTATTTTTACAATACACATTATCAGCAAAATATGAGCACTCAAACAAAGAGATGTCTAGGCTTATAAATAATACATAAATAAAAAATGAACTATTTTAATGACAATTTTTAATTAAAAAATGTATAACATTAAAGAAAAACATTGAAAATAATGAGAGGCAATAGCAGACACATTACATTAATCAGATTTGGGGGTAAAACATATTGAATTGTCTTGAAAAGGTTTACATTTTCTTTCTGCAAAATATGTTTTTTTTTATGAATTTTTTTTTGTCGTTTCACACTTTAATTGTGAGGGAAAAAAGTACACTGTTTTTAATGAAAGCAGAAGGTATTGGGATATAAAGTTTCTGTGAACTGCTTAATATGGTAAATATTGTCCAAAATAAATACACTGTAATTTCTTAGTTTTCTTCACAGAGAGATTGTAAAATGTCAAATTCGTGCCATTAAACTCTTACTGTGAGAGAGTCACTTTTATGACACACAATATTAGCTTTTGATCATTGTCTGATCTGATCATTGCAGTGTTTATCACAGAAAAACATGTTACTTGCATACTTTATAATTATCCTAATTATAGTCTGTATGCTTTAGCAATCTTTTATCTACAGTTTTAGATGAAGAAATCCTTGTCACCTGTGCTTCTCAGAACTTATAAAAAAAAAAAACACCTCAGAAATACAGCAAAGATTATGCTTCATCACCATCATTCAATATTTGCTATGTATATTTTAAAGGAGTTAATTTGCAGACTCTTATACTCAGACATATTTAATCTGTTATAAATAAACTATTGAGTGATTTTTAATTTGCCAATGTCAGTGAACATGCACACTTTAAAGTTTCTCTCTCTTCTGTCCTAGCTATGACCTCAGCCACGCCCCCTTCCTCCCGTAGCCCCTCCCCACAGAAGGTCTGCCACTCCCAGACACAGACAGACGTTCTAAAGCCACTCCTGGGGGGAGTAGGCGGGGCTTCAACAGGAAACGGACCTGCAGCGTTGAGACGTCGCCGACGGGTGCTATCTAAAGATGGCCGGAGCAATGTACGTATCGAACACGTCACTGGCCGAGGGACACTTTACCTGCGTGACCTGTGGACGACCTTCCTGGACATGCAGTGGCGCTACAAGCTTTTCCTTTTTTCCGCCACCTTTGCTGGCACCTGGTTTGTCTTTGGAGTGCTGTGGTACTTGGTGGCACTTGTGCATGGAGATTTGCTAGGTGAGAATGCTCTTCAACTGTGCCTTAAATCAGAGGTGGAATTTAGCTACATTTTATTTACATAAGTATTCTTATGATATTGCAATGCTGCTATTTCTGGGTGTTGTCCTTCCTCTCCAGAGTTTGACCCTCCGTCCAACCACACGCCGTGTGTGATGCAAGTCCAAACTCTGACGGGAGCATTCCTTTTCTCCCTGGAATCGCAAACTACGATTGGTTACGGCTTTCGCTGCATCACTGAGGAATGTCCACTTGCTATCATCCTGCTTATTGTCCAGCTTGTCATCACAATGGTGATGGAGATCTTCATCACTGGAACCTTCCTAGCCAAGGTACAACTCTGGAAATTTGGGTAAACACACTGTATTTTAGTTGTCATTGTAAGGGGCCGTTCACGCAGAACATGTTTTTCTACTCCACTGCACTACTTATACGCTTTCAATGAAAACTCGCTCTAGACCTGCATCTTTTTTTAACAGCAAAATTGCATTCTGTGCTGCACAATCTGGGGGAAAAAACAAACAATTTTTTTTGTTTTCTTAGAATTTTTTTCATTTAGTTTTTTATTTATTTACTTTTTTAATGCTTCAGGTTTACGTTGCTGTTTGAAGGGCTGCACAATTTGTTTAAAGATTGTGTGATTTATGTCAATATGACATAAAATAATAATAATTAGCAGTAGTAAATTAAAATATGAAACAAAATATTATGATTGTAATATTTTACTGTAAAATAAAAAATTTACTGTAAAATATTTATATAATATATGCAATATGTATGCAATGTGACTGCAGGTACTTTATTTTCTCTGTTAGATTTAACATTGTTTAATTCTTATTTCACTCTTAATTTTCTATTTATTAACTTACTTAACTATCTACCACTATTCATGCATTACAATCACAACTGAAAACAAATTGAACATTCAGTCTTTGTCACTCTCTCAGCCACTTTCGATGCATGGTTTGCCGCAGGTATGATATTATCAGCCGCAGCCACAGGATAAAAATATAGAAAATGAAATGATGGAAAAAAACTATGAAACTAAAACTGCCAGTAGGTGGTGGCAAATCATTATCTTAACGAGGGAGTCATTCAGTCAAACGATTGCTTCGAAATGTGGACTCTAAACAAAAACAGACAAGGTTCTAAGTCTAAAACGAAAGTCACCGAACATTAACTTCTTAATTATTGAACTTTTGTATAAAATAAATTGGATATCACATTTGCAATCGTGCTGATATTCAGGAAAACAGCCCTCTATATTATGTTATAAATATTAAAAACAAGAACTCATACTGGGACATTTTTGCCCCGTATTTTTTGTGCTCTTTTATTGAGCACAAGCGGACTGAGGCCCCTTATGATGCGAGGCCTGTTTCAAATTGAACTGATTATAACTGTACTTTGTGTTTTTAACTCTAACACTCAGTGCGTATATGTACTTAATTTAATTGCAGCCTTTGCAATTTGATAATTGCACTAAGCCATATTGGATTTTAAGTTTTATTGAAATTAACCTTGTAGTCCTACAGGAAGTAAATTAATTACTAGATCTGGAACAATGTCTGATCTAAAATTGACATTTAATCTGTGATTCGTAGGTAGCCCGGCCGAAAAAACGTGGCGAGACGGTAAAGTTCAGTCAGCATGCTGTGGTCTCCAATCACGAGGGCCGACCTTGTCTCATGATCCGTGTCGCTAACATGCGTAAGAGCCTCCTCCTGGGCTGCCAGGTAAACACTTCTTCTCTGTGAGATTCTGCTGAAATGATGGTGAAACTCATACTCATCGTACATGTATAACTCATCATATCTCTGATTTCTCAGGTGACTGGTAAGCTCCTGCAGACGTCACTGACTAAAGAGGGTGAGACTGTACGTTTGGACCAGAGGAATGTAGCCTTCCAAGTGGATACGTCCAGTGACAGTCCCTTCCTCATTTTGCCCCTCACTTTTTACCACATCATAGATGACAACAGCCCACTGCGGGCCTGGGCCGCCAAAGGTACGCAAGCCTCGGAGATTTAAAGGGGTTACTGGAACAATAAAACGTTATGATTTTGGAATTTCAAAATGTAGTATGAAAGCTTAGAACTGAAAACACATTCCTTACTTTCTAGTGTAAGTTGAACTGGTATCCTTGTAGCTCAGCTAGGTCTTGGGTCAAGCATCTGCCAACTGTGCAAATGTAATACAGAAGAGGCATCATTTCAGCTGGTGCAACCTTAGGTGTCTTGCTTCATTGGCTCACGGACCAACAACCATCTGGTTACCAGCTCTGAGCTTGTGTCTTTGTTAGCACACCCACCTCCCATGCCAGAAACGCTGCTTCGAATCCCTCTCTTCGAGTAGAACAAGAGGGTTTATATTGGTGCCGTGACCCGAATGGGAGTGAGGATTAGGGGGGTGAGTGTTACGGAGCTGTGCCACCATGCATGCCGGAAATGCCGATTTGAATCCTCCTCGTTGCAGTGTGAGTAGAACTGGAGGGATTACACCAACAACTTTGGGATTCCTGTTGCTCAAAAAGTAGTAAGGGTTTGATTCTCAGGATATGCATGAATTGATAAAATGTGAATGCAATCTAAGTTGCTTTCGCTAAAAGTGTCTTTCAAATGCGTGAATGTATTCTAGGTTCTAGCACTTTGAAAAAACTTGCGACTTTATTATCGTGCAGGAGTGCAGAGGTGGCATTAGCTATGGTGGCAGATGAAAACTGTCAGTAGGATACACCTGAGAACAGGGACAGTGTGGTACGGCTCCAGGAGAGTTTCTCTGAGGATAGAGTGCTGCACGAGAGAAACGTGAAACAGCACTGTGGGGAGAGGTGTCAAAGACACCAGAGAAGCTCTGTTTCATTGCTGAGGTCACGCTGCAGTCAAAAAGTTCTTCAGGGAGTTCTGAGCACTTTGAGCACACAATGGTGGACTATTTCCACTGACACTTCACACCTGAATCAAGTGTGCGTGGCTGGCCAAAGTGGCTCAATTTATGTTTCCATGTTGCCTCTACTTGATTAATCATGAGAGTAACTGAACTAGATTTGTGCATTTACTGTTTGCCTGTCCAAATCCTGCTGCCATGATTCTAGGGTGTTGTTAGGGTTTCACTATGTTTTTCCAGATAGTTGTTAGTGGTTGATGGGGTGTTCTGGGTTTTTGCTTGCTGGCCGAAGTCATAATGTAATGCTGTGTTCACGTCTTGTCAGATAGATCGTATTTAGTTGTTGAACGCAAATGGTTGGCACCACAATTGCATAATTGAGTGGAAAATGTTTTCTTTGAGCTTTGAGTTAATGAGTTTGGGGAGTGTGTCTGTGATGGATGGTGGACTCAATGGAGATGATGGTAAATTTGTTGAAATGCAATTCCTTTCATTTACAATAAAGCTAAATTGCATGTACAAAACATGAGAGTATTAGACAATTACGAACAAAATATATAAAAATTCAGTTAGTAGTACCTTTTAAAAATTTTTATAAAGTAAATGAGAAATATAAAAAACTTTCATCATTTTTAGAAAAAACATTGCCATCTTGTGTTTTGGCCCAAAGTGATATGCTTGACATCATAATTATGACTTCCCAACTCATTAAAACGAACTTCCAAGGAGGACTTTAACACTCTATAAGTCTCTCGTTTGTGTAAGTTTATGAAATTTTTTATTTTAGTCTGTTTTATTTCTAAGTGAAAATCATGAGTCAGATTGCTTAGAAAAGTAAAGGCATAAATTCCTAAAGCCACACTGTATGATTTATGATAGTCCTTTGCGATTGTTGCTTGTCAGATCTCATTGTCTTTAATGTCAGACTGTATGACAGTCAAGAAGACTCGTCCTTATTGGTTTTTGACGGTTGTTGTAGGAGAAATCGCACTACAGCCTGTCGCTGTCAGTGACAATGAGACTAAATGTCAGGTGTTCTGATCTCCAGTCCCTCCATCAAAAAACAAGATGTTTGAAATTATTTTAACCATTAACTGAATGAACGCTAATTCGATTTTTGCAGGTTTGAGGGTAAAAATCAGGAAAACAGCTTAAAGCAGCCTGGCCATTGTGGATAAGCTGTCTAGGTTGGTCGGTTTTGGTGTTTTTTTTTAAGGTAGGGATGCACGATATGAAAAAAATAGCTGATACAGATAACCGATAATTAAGTCCTTCTCATTGCCGATCCCTATATAGAGAATGATAACTAATAAGTTAATATTTTTATATTATAATTTTCATATAATCTGCAGTTTGTGCACCCAGGAGAATAGAAAATCTAAGATGCCCTGATGAAACTGATATTTTAGTAGCCCTGGCACCACAATACTTATTAACAGAAAGGGTTTAAAAGAACTATGACAGAACTAGGTTTATCTGCACTTAACAACAAATTTATATTCAAGCATTTCATGCAAAACAAAGAAATGCATCTATTCAAGCTTGTGTGTGTATATATATATATATATATATATATATATATATATATATATATATATAGACTAAGTCACAAGTTTTTCAAAATACATAAATAAAATGCATGAACATTTGTCAACCTTGAAAAAAAAATTTAACAACAAAAGTATATCCTCAACAAAAGAGGATGAATCTCGGAGAAGTGAGACTGATTAACTTACCGGCCAGCGTACTTTATCGGATCTAGTTATCGGATTTCATTTATTATAGCAATTAAAATGATGTAATTTTCACCCATATAGCCCAATAATTTATCTGTCCGATAAATATCGTGCGTCCCTATTTTTAAGGGATTTTGGCCGTTTCACAGCTGGCCAAACAGGAAGACCAGCTTAAACCAGTTTTGTCAGCAAGAAACTCTGAATAGAAATATAGAAATCCTTTGTGAGAAACACTACACAATTTTAATTGAATTATTGGAGGTTAAAAGTCTGAAGCAGATTTCATGTTCTCTCTGCACAAAGTTTTAGTGTGACTTGTAGAAAATTTAATAATGGGGGGGTGTTTACAGGAACTTGGAGTTTCTATTATTGGCAAATGAGCTACATTTCTCATTCTCTCTTTCTCATTTTCCCTCTTTTAGCCCCATTCACTTTCTCTACAGACGTAGCTTCCCTCTATCTTTTTTACATTCTCTCTCTTTGGCTGGAATGCGTGTATGAGAGCGTGCCAGAACGTCTCATTAGAAGCACAAAGCAGCCCAGTTCCTGGTGCTGACATGCAGGTCGTGGATCCAGTTACGGTCCCAGTCTCTACCCTATCGAGGGCCCAAGCTATCAGACCCTCCGGTCCCCGTGTTTGCACTTTATTCACTGAATGTGACTCTCATCTTGCACGTCTATGGGTTTTTCTTGCATGTGCATCCTCTACCTCTTTTTTATGGTTTCTTTCTCTCTTTCTCATTGCATTTGTATTCTAGCCAGATCGCCCCAGTGTAATTGACTGTAGTCGGATTATACGGTATAGGGTTATACTTAATAGACCCCACTTACACCTAATGCTACCTAATCCAAATGAAACTCTTGATGACTTCCTGTGTCATCTTATCAAACTGGAAATGATTCTTTCTTGTATGTTGACCATAACATTTGTTAATATGAAGTATAAATAGCTATTCAGAATGCTCCCATGGAAGCACATTTGCACATGAATGGAGCTCAAAGAAGAACTGGCATCGGTTTTAAAAACGTGTGCGAAAGCGTGTCGCTGCCTTACAGTGTTAATCTGTAAATGCATGAGTGGCTGTGAAATGTACGTGTGTGGATGTGTGCCCACAGTGTGTGTGTGTGCGTGTGTGTGAATCTATAGGAAAAAAAAACAAAAACTAAATACACAGTGTGCCCATCTGCTGAATGTGGCATTGTGTTTGTGTAAGAGGCTGAGGAAGAGAGACACGGGCCTCTGAATGCTGGAGCCCAATGACAACTCCGCATAGAGCTATATGAACCACATGTGCACATAAAGACAAAAATCTCTTAAAAATGTAAAAGAAATTCAGATTAAAGAGATTAAAAAATTTAAATTCTGGCATCATTTACTCACCTTCATGTCATTCCAAACCCATAAGGCTTTGGTTAATCTTCGAAACAATTAAGACAATTTTATGAAATCTTAAAGACTTCTGTCCCTCCACTGACAGTCCAGGTAAACAAAACTTAGAAGATCCAATAAGTCATAAAGATGTTGAATTGAGTTAACCATTTAAAATAACGGTTTTCTATTTCAATATATTATCCGAAGTAATGTATTCCTGTGATGGCAAAACTGAATTTTCAGCATCATTACTCCAGTCTTCAGTGTCACATGATCCTTCAGAAATTATTCTAATATGATGATTTGCTGCTCAAGAAACATTTCTTCTTATCATCATTGTGTTACGGTTGCTGGTCCAGGGAATACGTGCACGACAAGGAAGTTCAGGAATATATCACATTTACTTGTAATTCAGGAGAGGGCTACAACATTATAAAACAACCTTAAACAACTTTAACGCTCGACAAAGGAACAGAAGGAACACGGGGCTTATATACATTTTTTTTTTCAGGATTCCTTGATGAATAAAAAGTTCAGTTCAAAGGAAAGCATTTATCTGAAATGCAAAGCTTTTGTAACATTATACACTACCAATCAAACGTTTGAGGTCAGTAAGAACAAAATCACTCCAGTTATTTTACAATTAATTAATTACAATTAATTATTTAGGAGCTTTTCAAGTCACTGAGTGAAAATTTCTGTATTTTTTTATGTATTACACTATATATTGCAAAATATTAAAAACAAAAAACTGTCACTTTCTTTCTTCTGTGCAACACAAAATGAGATGTTTTGAAGAATGTTCCAACTACTCTTGTCCATGCAGTGAAAATATTGATAAACATGTTAATAAATAATCAGCTTTTCATGTTAAATTAGTCCAGCATTCAGAGACATGACAGAAATATGTTTAAAACATTTCAAATGTATTCTTATGTTTACTTATTTATTATAGTATAATAAAAGAAACTTAACTAATAGGATTTTCTTCCTTTATTCCGTATATTAAATCATATTTGAAGTGGACATGAAAATGTACTGCAAGGAATGACCTATATATAAATATCTCTTTTCCTCAAACACATCAAAGACACAGTCAGAGGTCACATCAGATCTACTATCAACATGCCTGCTAGAAAACACACTGATATCCCCTGAGGGTCTTTCCACTGAGCTCTGCCATGATCGGCCTGTGAACGACACCAAACTGATAATGAACATGTCAGTATATTTGCATTAATTAGCCAGTATGATTTGGAGGGGAGTATTTGATATGGAGCTTCTGTCTCTGTCTCTAACCAGTTTTGAGCGTTTAATGCCATGCTTACTGACTAAATATCATTACATTAGAAAATATCACACCATTTGCCATTTGTTGCTTTTGCATTAATGAAACGATACAGATCTCACAAACTAATATCTCTGAAATGTTTCTGTAAAAAAATACAATAACACTTTACAGTAAGGTTCATTGGTTAACTACATTAGTTAACATGAACTAATAATGAAGTGCACTTATACAACATTTGTTAATCTTTGTTAATGTTAATTTCAACATTTACTAATACATTATTAAAATCTTGTTAACGTTAGTTAATGCACTGTGAACTAACATGAACAAACAACTGTATTTTCATTAACTAATGTTAATGAAGATTTACTAAATACAGTAACAAATGTATTGCTCATGGTTAGTTCATTTTAGTTAATACTTTAAGTAATGAACCTTATTGTAAAGTGTTAGCATGATAATATGTAGCTTAACACTTGCATTTGCAGTGACATTTGTAAGTGTCTTACAATATTTATTTTAAAGTGAAGTGACACATTTTTGTGTTAATGTGTATTAATTCCAGAAACACACTTTGCCAATGTTTGTGAGCATGATGAAGTGATCTTGTGTGTTTGTGGGTTATGAAACCCCATGTTTTTTGCTCCCAGAATGCAGAACTGGCTCTGGGTTAAAGGAGAGACTGTTTTCACAGATGACAGTCTCTTGCTCTGAATGTGGGATGTTGATGCAGGTGTGTGTGTGTGTGTGTGTGTGTGAGTGATTGTGAGTGTGTGTCAGTGGGTGAATGGCATGTTTACGAGTGAAAGCATTTGAATTTCTGCTGGTATGAGCCATACGTTTCCTTACTTGCCATCACATAATAGGATTTTTTTTACACATTTTTCTGTATTGTGTATATCTGAATGTCCTGCTGCTGCCTGTTTTGATGCAAAGGGTGAGCATGATGAGTCAAATTGTATTACAAATGGGTTTGTGAGTAACAAAAGGAGTAGTTCACCCAGAAATTGTTAGGCTCCAAAACAGTCCCAAAAAAACTACCCTAAATCCAAAACAGTCCCAAAAAAACTACCCTAAAACTATTCAGTATGACAGAGCAAGTTTGCTTATGATTTGAGAGCTGCTCCACGTTTTTTAATCACCGTGCTGAAAGAAATTCATAAACAACATGGGATGAATTATACTGTACGCTACTGTAAGTCTGTTTAACTGCGTATCTTTCTTTCTAAGGTGGTGGGTGGACGGATCCGGAGCTGGCTGACTTTGAATTGCTTGTGATCATGAGTGCTACTGTAGAGCCGACCTCGGCCACTTGCCAGGTCCGCACCTCCTACCTGCCCGACGAGATCCTGTGGGGCTATGAGTTTCCTCCTGTCGTCTCCCTCTCCCCATCCGGAAAGTATGTAGCTGATTTTGCCTTTTTTGACAAGGTTGCCAAGACCAAGACCCCGCCCCTTTTTAAACAATCCCCACCTCCCAGCACACAGTCGCCGCAAGGCCATCAAGGCACCGGCAGTGGAGACCAAGGGGTGGATATGGAGAAGATGCGATTGGAGGAGAGCTACCGGGAGGAAAGGGGGCGGGACAGGGGGCGTGTCCGAGACCAGCTTAGCGTCCGCATTAGTAACGTCTAGAGAGAGAGAAACAACTTGGATGAATGACTGAGAGAAGGATCTGTTGAAGATAAATTGCTTGAGTACTCGTCTGATTCAACGTTAGCCAACTTTTTTTTTTCCGATGCCACTGAGTTTACCTGTTTTACTAGGTAGCGTGCCAGCAGAGTTGGCTGGCGCTGAAATACACTGGCATACAAGCATGAAATTGAGAAGAGAAAGAGAGAGTGGCTATGTTCGGAAGAGCACACTAGCATGCGACTCTTGCTGTTTCTTTAATATACAGTATGCATACTGTACACAGCAAGACATTTTTGTCTATGAACAGAACACACAGATTATCTACTATAGCAAAATGATTGGAAAAAACGGCCGTAAAACACCAACAAATATGATTCCTTTTCATACAGATTACCATTACAGCGGCACGTTATCCATTTATAAAACTAATTTTTGTGCAGTTCCTTACACAATATAATGTAATGACTTGAAAACATCTTTACCATAGTACTTGATTTGTAAACTACTATATTTTGATGTTTTCATCACTTAATCATCTCGACATGTGTGGCTTTTCTGATGCAGTAAACTTGCTCAGTAGCTCACTGGGTACAACATTTTCTTTGCGATGCGGAACGCTCGAATACGAGTCCCGTGAAACACGACTCTCGATAAAAGAGCTCAAAGACTTGTAGACGCAAACTAAAATAGCATTATTGCTGCAGCAAAGGTGTTTTTTTTTATCTCGTTTTTCTCACACTATTGGTTGGGTTTTGGCAGGGCTGCCAACTTTTGAATTTAGCTTGGAATGAGAATTATGGATGGGGTTGAATGGGTGGAGGGTGATATTTGACTCATCAAGCTTGCGATTAAATCTTTATCTTGTTTCAATATTGATTAATTTGGCTAAATATCTGGTACAGTAGGGCCTACATGTTATTTTAACAAATCTCTTTCAACTAATGCTGTAAATGTACAGGGAAACCTGTCAACTGGTATTATTATTGAAGGTTAAAATTAACATCTCATTCGTTTACAATTAATACGTGTTTTTTATATAATAATGTTATAATATATTTAATGACATAAGAGCAAAGTAGTACATATATTTAAAAGACTCATCGAACAGATGCACGTCTCTGAGTGACAGGTTTTGTTCGTTTTGTTGAATTCACGTTTTGAACAAATCAGTTGAATTAAATGATTCAATGACTCACTCATTAGGTGTGTTCGGCTTCATGCGGCACTGCACAGACCGATCGGCGAGAGTTGCCGCTTGCAGTTTGGGACAGAATTGAAAATGGAGCCATCAAGTGTGCTTTCCTTAGTGATGTGCATGTTATTTGTGTACTTTATCACAGACAAAGTGGATTAGATGCAATATTTTCATGAAGCAACAGAAACACTTTTCATATACCGCTTAATACAGTGCCAAGAATAAAGTTCAACATAAGCTTATACTATTTAAATACCAATAAAGTGGTATTTTTTAGCAGTGTTATTTTGATAAACATGAAACAATAACAGTATGGTTAAATGAAGAGTTTTCGCTAGTATAAAAACACGTATTTGTGAGCATTAGCGGAATTTAAGGTTTCAGAATAAACACGAAAAACGTCATCATTGTCATTGATGATCATCAAAACTTGATGCGATACATCACAGTGACGTGTAGTCATCACGGTCTCAAGTCGGACAAAATTTCTAACCAGCATGCACTGCTTCATATCAGATGCCGATCGGTCTTTGGAGCGCTGCATGAAGCGCCAACACCTACTGGCAAATATTGCAAACATCAAAATAATTGTGATTAATCTTATGATTTTGCAATATGTACACGTACATTTTCCCCCCACAAACAGCCTTTATTATTTTGAAGGTATTTATAACTTTTTCCTAGTTTGAGCCACTGCCCCTCAAAATGTCTGTGGACGTCCCTGCAACATACCTTCTGATGTTCATTCATGTTTATTTGGTGCTATAACTAATAATAAAGAGGAACACAAAGCCACTTGAACTGAGATGCTACAGCGATCTGTCACACCATATTAAAGAGCTCCAAACTGTATTTATTCTTAGAATTTTAATAAACTGGACAGAATTTGAAAGCTAAGAGTTTTTCATATCAAAATGAACGTGCTCAGTGTTTCACTGCGTGAGAAAATGGATGTGTGCTGCAGTGATGTAGCGGGAGAACAGTGTCAACTGCGTTAGTCTAATGCTTAATGCGCGAGAGTTGGCAGCCCTGGGTTTAGAATGATCGACCTACGTTACTTTCAAATGCGATTGTGCATTAATCTTTTAGCGCACTCACCGGACATTTCATTTCCAAACTGCTGCAAATTGTACAATAATCAATGCAATAAAACATTGCCAGATTCCAGTGCTATGCTCAGCCAGTTGACAAACCTATTTTTCCTGACTTTCTTTATTGGACAGCGAGAAGTTATACGCCTAGTCAAAATGCAATTAAAAGGGCAAATTAAAGCATATTATTTGTTTTTAGCTATTAACTTGCTAAATTAAACACATTGGGATGAGGTCATTTGACAACAATGTAGCATATTTCCATTTGAAATGCTTATCAATGCACATAGTTTCACGTTACTTTTAAAAACAGTACGCAGTACATAGGCACAGTATCCTGGTGTTCCATTCCGAACATAGTCAAAGACGTAAATGAGAAATACTGTAAACTACTAAACTTTTAGACCATGTGGAATCAAATGATGATTCAACATAGATCTGCTGCTTTAAACATGACAAAACAGCAACAACCGCTCGTACAGTATGAAGGAGCTGCTCACTGCTATGGACTAGTTCACCACCTTGTGGCCAAGAGTAGCAATGCCACAGATTTGAGACACTTTGAGAAGAACAGCTCTTCCGTAAACACTGATGGACATTACCTGATTTTATAAACACATGGATATTGATCTATTTTTGCAGAAGAAGTATGAATTGCGATGGACTGGAGGGTTGCATGACATAGACTGAAAAAATCATATTTAAACCACTGTACTGTAGTTATTGATAGAGCAAAGGTACAACATTTAGAGTGAATAACTTGTGCGTGTCTTATTGAGAGACTGCGTTGGAATCCATCTATGTGATTTTTATCTTGTGTCTAACAGTGCCAGTTATAGAGCTATTTTGGGTAAAGATCTAGTTTTTTTTCTCCCTATAGTTGATCTTTTGTCACTGGAATAAATGCAATGATGTTTGTTAACAATACTAAAAGCACTTTAACCTGAGGAGGAGGGTTTATTTTTGATATTTTCTTTTGGTCCAACTTAACTGTACCACGGTCTGTTTTATATGTGAAGAGAATGAAGAAGAGTGAATGTATTTTGAATTATAATAATTGATATAGTCAAAGTGCCTATGAATTATAAATAGTTATTATTATTATTATTATTATTAATAATAATAAAATCACTGTTTCTTTTAGTTAGTATTTTATTTTTGTTAGTGATTTGAACAAACCCATGACCTTAAGTATTGAACTTTCACACATAATCTGTCCTGTACTTTTTGTTACACACATGAATGATTCCTCCAATCATGCAGATTATTAAATGAAGTTAGTTTTATGAAATTAGTTTTATAAGTGATGAGATGGGATTTTAAACCTGTATGTGATATAAACCACTTAGTAATGCCCTGTTAACCACTTATAAAATATTATTATTATTATTATTATCATCAGATGGCTTATGTTTGTTGAAAAGAATGACTTTGGTTCGTCTTTAGCACATTTTGCCTGTCTTAAACCGTGGCTGTAAGGCAAAATCTGTTTCATGAATTTCCTTTTGTGTTTAGTCATTTTCAGAACTGGACTTTCATCACTTTAACCGCTAATGATCTCAAATGACTGTTTTTAATAAATGAGAAGTTTTGAAGCAGTCGCACTGTGATTTTATCAGTGTGTTCAATGGACAGTGTTAAATCTGTTTCGTAACACCTGTGCTATTGTGAGGTAAGTATTAAAAACACCCGCTGTGTATTCCCTAAAATTCCCAGCATCATGAAAATGAAAGATTAAAGTGATGCAGATGTGTCTGCGGTGAAGTCACTTTACAGCATTTTTTTTTTTAGCATAACTGTGAACAATCACATATACACACAGAGAATCCCAATACTTGTTACTCAATAAGTACAAATACTTGTAACTTGTTACTCAATATTTATTGATGTTTTTACTGTTCTGTCTGTGCTTCTTGAATTATGTGTGATGTTTATGGAATACAAGACCAGTTTAAAGAATTATGGGACAGTTATTGGACAGTTGCTGCTTGAATGATTTTGTATTTACATATCTAAGTGTCAATGCAATAGATACATGGATGGATGGATGGGTAAGTTGATGGATGGTTGGAGGGATGTGTGGACAGACAGATAGATGGAAGGATTGATGGATGGATGGCTGGATGGTCGGACGGATGGACGGATGAATGGGTGGATGGATGGGTGGGTGGATGGACGGACGGATGGGAGGATGGATGGATGGATGGATGGACAGATGGACGGTTGGATGGATGGATGGATGGATGGATGGACGGACAGATGGGAGGATGCATGGATGGATGGATGGATGGGTAAGTAGATGAATGGACGGATGGAAGGATGGATGGATGGCTGGATGGTCGGACAGATGGACGGATGAATGGGTGGATGGATGGGTGGGTGGTTGGACGGACGGATGGGAGGATGGATGGATGAAAGGATGGACGGACAGATGGGAGGATGGATGGATGGATGGACGGACGATGGATGGATGGATGGATGGGTGGGTGGATGGACAGACAGATGGGAGGATGGATGGATGGACGGACAGATGGGAGGATGGATGGATGGATGGATAGATGGATGGATGGATGGATGGACGGATGGATGGACGGACGGATGGACAGATGGAAGGATGGATGGATGGATGGACGGATGGATGGATGGATGGACGGATGGACAGATGGAAGGATGGATGGATGGATGGCTGGATGGTCGGACGGATGGACGAATGAATGGGTGGATGGATGGGTAGGTGGATGGACGGACGGATGGGAGGATGGATGGAAGGATGGATGGATGAATGGATGGACGGACAGATGGAAGGATGGATGGATGGATGGATGGATGGATGGATGGGTGGGTGGATGGACGGACAGATGGGAGGATGGATGAATGGACGGACAGATGGGAGGATAGATGGATGGATGGATGGATGGACGGACGGATGGACAGATGGAAGGATGGATGGATGGATGGATGGATGGATGGGTAGGTAGATGAATGGACGGACGGACGGACAGGTGGATAGATAAGAATTCATTGTGATGTATTAATCATAGTACAGTTAGAGTTTCCATATGACATCACTTTTGTATCATGGGAAAACTGAACCCCTGTCATTCGCTTATGCAAATGAGCAGGAAGACTTTATAATTCGGTTGTGTGAGTGGAAACCGCTGCCTCTCATCCTGTTCAAGACATACTACAGTAGATCTTACAGGTAAGATTTTATCATGCTCTCGTCATGTGATCGATTTCACATCTTTAAAATAAGTAATATGCTCTTTTGACAACATGCTAGTTTTTTGTACGCTATAAAGTGTTAGTGTTTTTTTTTTTAGATGACATATTTAAATATATAGTTGAAGCAAGTGTTCCCTGGTTAAGATGGTTTAGCTGTTTGTGTTTGTGCCTATTTCTGCATAATCTGGTTGACACATAAACAGTCGCATGACTTAGAAGAGTGCAAATTTAACCTCTATGATTTAATTTTGGAACTATAATATCTGCTTGTGGAGTAAACTAAGTAGGCGAGACTTAAATAATGAAACTCCATGTAAGTTGTGGCAGGGTGTTTGTGGTAACATTTTCTGCTGCCTGTGACTCATTGTAAAGAAATGCTCAAAAAAGCACTGAAAAACTTCTCAAACTCAGGAGATTCAGATTTTCCACCAGAATAGGCAAAACAATACATAGATACGCACTACTAACTGCATAACTAAACCCACCCACACACAAACCCCCACACACACACACACACACACATTAATTGCTTATTTTCTGTTGTCTATTTTGTTGAGCTTTTACAGAAGTAGTCTGAGGCTGAGAATTGAGAAATTATTAGCGGACATAAAGTTATTATTTTTTTCATTCAATAATAACTCATTGGTTTGGTGCTCCGTACGTAAAGCTTGTTTTGCAGAAAATTGCTCAGCTGACGTCGACTGTTTTTTTTCTTCTTCTCTTTTTCCACCTGCAGGTGGTTAACAGGAAGTCTGCTATCTTATTTTCAGTCTTCAAAGTCGAGCTGACAGTTATGAAACTCATTCTGCTGTGTTTTTTTGGCTTCAGTTTAGGTACGTATTACTTTATGAAGGAGTATTGAAGAAGCATTTCTCACTAAAGTGTTGTTTCCAAACTTGTATTACTTTCATCTGTGAAATAAAACCCAACAACAATGTTTATAAGAATTCACAGCCTTTCTTTAATATACAGCATCCAGAGTACCTAGTATATAGTGTAAGAAGTAGTCCATATGCTTGTGCACTATAAAGTTTGCTGAAAATTCAAACTGCAAACACAGTGGAACAGATCGTTTGTTTTTGTTTTTTTCTGTACTTCAAGCAATTTCCACAATTCTAGTTTTCCGGAAATGTGTGAAAAGCAGGTATTGTATAGAATGCCTAGGGAATATATAGAAATCGTGAAGTTTGTAGGCAAAGTATGAAATGTCTGTTGTTGTGGCAGAAATTTAACTCATTCTACATAAGAGACAAACTCAGTGAAAATTGTCTTTATAAGAATTTATTCCTTGCAAGGACGGTCAGACAGTCGTACAGAAACACAGGTTACTGCAGAGTGCGACCTAGAAGGCCGGGTTTCCTCAGCTTTTATACCCCCGTACCCTTCAAGGTTACATCTCTTAACATCAGTACTTTTCCACACATGGTAAAAAGAAAAGACACTGTTCCATGACATAAGGCCTATACTTAATACAAGATGACCTTTTTAGGCCTTCCACCCCAGATTTAGGATAGGATGAGCCCCAGATCATGAGCAGGCTCCTTTCAGCCCTGCTGCTGCTTTCCTTCATCCCAAATGTGTGTTCACAGCAGATAGAAAAGCATACATTAACTCTTAGCAAACCCCTTAATATTAAAATTTCCTTCACATCTGTTCTTTGTGATTACGTTGAATACTTTTCCTAGGCAAGCCGGCTGTCCCTTATTGTATAGAATGTCTGTGTGTGAAATATAAACCACTTGTTTGCCTATACAGGGAGTGCAGAACTTCAGGCATTCTATATATTCTCTAGGCATTCTGTACACTGCCAGATTTCACACATTGCCAGTAACATTTACACTTTTTATATTTGTATGTTTATGCACTCAAAATTTTGGGGTCATTAAGTTTTTTTTTATTAAATAAATTAATACTTTTATTCAGCAAGGACTGAGATGCACTTTTGACAACATGCTAGTTTTTTGTATGCTATAAAGTATTAAATTTAAATATATAGTTGAAGCAAGTGTTCCCTGGTTAAGATGGTTTAGGTGTTTGTGGTGTAGTCTGCCTAATTTTGCGTAATCTGGCTGACACATAAACAGTCGCATGTCTTAGAAGAGCGCAAATTTAATCTCTATGATTTAAATTTGAATTTGCTTACAAACTTCAGGGATTCTGTACATTGCCAGATTTCACACACTGCCAGTAACATATACACTTTTTATATTTGTATATTTATACACTCAAAAGTTAAGTTATACACTCATTAAGTTTTTTTTAAATACTTTTATTTATTTCATTTATTATTAAATTAATACTTGTATTCAGCAAGGACTAACGAAAATGATCAAAAGTCACAGTAAAACATTTCTAATGTTGCAAAACTTTAGAAACTTTTTTAAACATTTTCTTCATCACAGAATCCTGAAAAAAAATCACAGATTCCTTAAAATGTTTACCACAACTGTTTTCAACATAAATAATAATAATCAGAAATGTTTCATGTGCAGCAAATCAGCATATTAGATTAATTTCTGAAGGATCATGTGACACTGAAGACTGGAGTAATGCTGCTGAAAATTCAGTTTTGATCACAGGATCAAATGATATTTTGAAAAATATTCAAACAGGATTTTTTTTTTTAGTAATATTTCACAATATTACAGTTTTTACTCAAATAATGCAGTGAACATAAGAGACTTCTTTCAAAAGATTTAAAGGTCAAGTTATGCACATTTAAACTGCTTTCTAATTGGTTGATGCGATTTTCCAGTTAAAGCACTGCACCTGTAGGTGAACTACTGCAGCAAAGCCACAGCAAACTAACAGTTTTCATTTCAGTCAAGCTCAAGCAGAACAGTTTCACAGATGTGCTGTGCAAATTTTGTTAACCTAAGTGCTCAGTTTCATTCCATTGTTTCACTATGACTGTGAATGTATTTGTATGATCACTATCGATAAATTCAGCCATAAATTGCATTTTCATACCTGCAGATTATGCCGCTAAATGCCAAGAGAATCATTATGGATTGAAAGGAAAATCAACCCGTCTGAGCATCAGCCTCAGAAATCAGACTAAAGTTGTATGGCGACGATTCAACAGGAAAGAGTTGCTTGCAAACTCAGACGACGGAGTTTCCCCTGATTATAAGAATAGAATGAAATTAAACTTCTCAGATTGGTCTTTGACAATAAACAACCTTCAGGAAAATGACAGTGGACTCTACGAGGCCCTTACAAAATGGGAGAAAGAAAGTCTGGCTGCTTTCACACTTGCAGTGGAGAGTAAGAGCTGTCCATCTATCCATCTTCATTTACATACTTGATGTATACTTGAGTATCTCAGCTTAGATGTTGCCGCTAACCCACCTGTGGTCCTTTTCCAGACACCGTCTCTAAGCCTGTAATCAAAGTGATTACCCATGATGTTAATTCGTCTGCTGGAGCGTGTCAGGCCACAGTGAACTGCTCCGTTGATGGCAGCTGGGCCACGTATGACTGCGACCAAAGTTTCTGTGAGAGGATAAACAAATCTAAATCCTCCATCAACATGACTGTCACTGTATGGGACAGCAGAGAGTTCCAGTGCCACGTCAACAACCATGTGAGCAAGAGTCATTCTCTGGCTTCCAACGTTATCTGTAAGCATGAAGTTTATTTAATACTCATTTTGTTTCATGTTTGACACTGTTTGTACTTTACCCTGTAATAATTAACCCTTACGTTGGGGATTTCACACTGTACATGTGTAAACCCCTAGTTAATGTTCTTATTTATGAGATTAATAACATTAATTTGATGAGTACAGGATGCAACAAGTGTGTGTTTCAATAGTTGTCACATCTGTGGAAACGTGGTCATGTAAATCCCCTCTGGTTTCTTATGAAACAAAAGCTGAAGGAAGGAATGCAGAGGAGTGTTTATATCACTGTTTAATTTCATCATTTGGAGGAAGTAGACAAGGCTTCTGTGGCTTTAAAAAGTGCATGACTATTTAAAATATTCATCAGTAAACATGTAGGTGGTTGATGGTTAACGGTTGGCATTATGTTTGTCACCACAAACTGGTTGATTTATTTATATCATCACAAATAAGTAAACTATCCTATCGCCCAGCTCTGACGTGCTAAATGTGGACAGTTAGTTATTGCGTTAAAAGTCTTGCAAATGTTAACAATATGAGTTTCTGTAAAGCTGCTTTGAAAAAAATTGAGAGATTTCACTGAAAGTCGACAAAGTAAACTGATTTTCTAAATTACAAGGAGGAAAAGTATGTTCTATATAGAATGAATGTGTATAGTATGAATATAATCTGGACGTACTACATTCATCATTTTGTCATTATCATGTGACCTGCATTATTTGCGTTGCTCCACTCATGGGATTGTAAAGTGTCCATCATCCACGCATAACTTTTTCTGTGGAATTAAGAAATCTTTCATCCTCTTCTACTCTTATGAAGTGTGGGGTTCTGCAAGGATCGATATTGGGTCCAGTCTTATTTTCTATTTACATGCTTCCATTGGCTGATATTTGTCAGAAACATAAAGTATATTATCATCTTAATGCTGATGATACTCATCTTTATCTCCATATAAAAATGGGGCATAATTTGGATTTACAGTCTCTCTTTGATTGTATTTTCTCCACCTGAATGAACCAACGACTGAAGAAATTCTAGAAACACTAGAAATACTAGTGTTTGTCCCTCAGAGTCCTTCCAAACATGTAATTAATCAATTACACTCTAAAAAATAATTCAGTGGCTTAGTAAATATCACAGTAATGGTCAACTTTATTAACTTAATAAAATCTCTAAATATAATTTACTTGATTGTTTGAGTTGAACATAATAAATTAATTGACTAAAAATCCAACAGTTAATTTTGTCTAAAATTTACAGTTATATTCACATTTTTCACTAAAAGAATGTAGTATTTCACTAACTAATTAGTTTTGTTTTTAAATATACTTAATACATTTGTGAAATTTCCATCAAAATATTTGAGAATGGAGAATTAAACTGATCTGTTTCAAGAACCACAAATATCACTTAATTCAAATCAATATTATTAATCTCATTTTTACTAAACACACTTAAGAAATTGAGTAAATTTACTGAGTTATGCACGGGTTCAGTTTGTTACATGAGTTTAAATATAAACGATATTGTATTCATGTTAAAACAGTATAAAATATGCGGTATTGCTGTACTCATCGACAATAAATCCAATGTCACATAACTTACCTGTGGTTGTGTGGAGGATTTTATAAAGCTGTAGAGAATTTTAAAATTTAATATTTCTCATTCCATAATAGTTAATATTTTAATAAATAAAACAAATAAAAACAGTTAATATTATTCGTAATTTTTTTTTTTTTAAATGTTTTGGTGTTTTAAGATCTATACAAAGGTTTCAATTTAACCTTTCCCAGTCTCGACTAAAATGGAGACAGAGCCTTTTCTGTTGCAGCTCATCGTTTATGGAACCGGTTACCTCTCCATGTTAGATTTTGTTTCACCCTTGATGCATTTAAATGTCATTTAAAGACTCCTCTTTTCTCTCTCGCATTTGATTAATTTTATGTAATTTTTGTAATTGTTTTATACTTTTATAATCTTATATTGTATTTGATAGGTATATAAAGCAACATGTGGCCAATGTGTGGTGTTTTTAAATGTGCTATATAAATAAATGTGATTGATTGATTGATCGTATATCACTTCAGAATCCTGCTGGAAGTAGAAGGTCATTTGCCAATTCTTTCTGAGTTCTATGAATTCTCACATACTTTTGTCACACACTGTTTTTCGTCTACTGTATTGAAGGAAGTGTGTGAGTTCAGATACAGCCGTTATTTCAAGTGTTTATTTTTTTTAATATAAATGTTTATATTTCCATTTATTTTCAGGCCATGAAAAACTGCAAAGTGATTTGCCCTCTACACCAGGCCTCACCTCTTGGATGGTTGTCACCGTTGGTGCCAGTGTTGCGTTGGGTTTGTTCATTGGTTTGATTGTAGTAATTGTCAAGAAAAGAAAGTCTTCAAAAGTTCATCCACAGGTATCAGTAAAATTCTTTCTTGGGATGGAATTATTTGTCATGACAGTCATTTTAAACTCTGTTCTTTCTCTGTATCAGTCCAGTCATGCTGTGACAGGCCACGGCATCGCAGTGATCGAACAGAATCATGAAACGATTTACAGCACGGTGCAAAAGCCCGACGCATTCCATCCTCCAGCAAACAACACTGACAGCAACACAGAAGGAACCATCTATGACATTCCATCACGACATGTATGTTATGTTTTGCTGAATCATATCTATTTAGTGATATTTTACCTTTTACAGTTTTTTTTTTTTTTTGTACCTGCTATTAGATGCAGTGAAACTGTTTGACCTGTTTATTTATTGGTTTGTGTCTTTTTCAGCCCAAGGCTTGTCAAGCACACAGTGTGGTTGTAGAAAATCAGGAGCAACAGCGATCTGGACAAGACAGAATTGTTAAAGTAAAAGCTACAGTACACCAGGCAGAAGAACCCGATTCGGAACAAATGAGCACGGTTTACTGCAAGCTAGGAGAGATATGACACACACAGATACTGTACACGTCATAGAAAAAATTAAATAAAAAACCGGTATTATCATGGATGGTATGATATGGCACATCAGTTTCAGTTTTTCATCTCAAGAGAACCAAAAAAAAAATTTGCTAATTTGCTCATTACAGTATATGAATCTCTTTATATATAAATATATGAAATATTTTTTTATGTAGTACTAAACAGTTATATTTTTGTAAAATAAAAGCATTTTTAGAATATTTGTTTTGTTGATTTATTTATTTGCTGCACTCATTTAATTTAAGAAAGATATTAAAACTGACACAAACAGGTTGAAAAACGATTGTTCTAGAATCCAGATTATGATGTATTTAGCTGAAGGAGAGCACATGATTCACGATTTCCGCATATAACCCATGTGGTTTTTACTATAGCAGCACACAGGAAGTTCACACTTGTCTTTGTTGATTGAAAAAGGTACTCAAATCATTTAAAAAAAAATGCCATATAGAAAATTTTTAAAAGATATATATAAATATTATACATATATTTAAAATAATTTTATGTTTTTAGGTTGAGTTGGACTAATAAAAAGTAATTTAGTATATTTTACAGATTACATCTTTAAGGCATTTTTCTGTATACTATTTTACAGAGCAAATGGTTTTGAGTTGATTTGAATATTTTGATTTTCACCATTGTTGAGATTCATGTTGATTCTTGATATCTTTGTGTGTCTAAATAATGCAGCAGTTCAAAACTCTCTGTGCACAATATTATTGAAATCATCCAGATTATCTGATTGTTACAACATGCTGTAACCATATCACTTGTGTAATCAGAGTTTTAGATTCTGAATGAGATCACCACCTGATTATATTTCTTGGCATTTTTTCTATAATAAATGTCTTATTATTTTAGCTTAAGCCTTATCTGTGAAACCAGGGGTAACACAGATGCAGCCTATCCTTCTGTCGTCTGGTGAATGGCTCGCATGGCCCACTTGAGTCAAAATCAATTTATTTAGCATGTAACGGACACCAGCTAGTAGTCGCTTTGCGAGTGAACCTCTCTTCTCTGATTTCAAGAGACGCTTTACCAACTGATGCTAGAGGTTGTGGCCTTTAACCTCCTTGTTAGAGTGTCTGACTCCCACACCAGGGACCCGGGTTTGAGCCTGTGCAGAGCGGGGTGAGTAGGAGCATAGATAAACTATTAAATAAACTTTTGACTAAACTATTAACAAACTATTGAAGAGCAGCAATTCTGGTCTATGCCTGGGAAGCTCTGGGCCACATGTATAAGAAATGTTTGAGCAGATCTGCTGCCCAAACCAGTAGTTGTCAATGTGAACTTCGGGTTACAAATCCGACTCTCCTTAGGCCACAACTGGCCCAAGACATTATGCAGGCCAGACACAAACCACTTAAAACTACTTTATTGACTTGAATAATACAAGCAGTGCAGTAATGAATGAAGGATTAACACACAGTAAACACGAAAAAGAAGACACTAAAACACAAATCAAAAACTTTCATGTAATGCCATGAATCAATCAAATTGTCTCTATATGGTGACATCTAGTGGACAATGAGAGGATGGATAGGCTACATGAACATTATATACAGGATTTAACTTCAGAATTAGTTTGAAGAATATTTACAAATGTAATGCTTTTTTTCTTATATTCATAAATCAAAAACATAATACTGTAGTACTGTATCAGTGATTCGAAGCCGTTACAGATAGTTATTTCTCTAGACCCTCTAACTGATTGGCCACTAACAGAGGAAAACTAGCCTTGAATGACTTTGCAAGTGTCCATATTTCAAATGCATTGTTAAATAAAACAAAAAGAGCTGAGATTTTTTTTGTTGCTGTAATTTTACAGACTTTTACAGAAAAAAAATTATATCAAAATCCTCATGTTGTTGTACATGTGCTGACCTCAAATTAGCAATGGCACAAATCATGTTATAAAACAGATTATGCATATTTGCTGGTTATAATTAATACCAGTAATTTAAAATATATCATTAATAATTAGGGCATCTCCAGTTCACCAGCTTTTGGTACACTTTTGAATCCCAATACTGTTGAAAGTTTCGCCTCTCGATCCAGCAACAGCACCTGTAATTATACAAATACAAGTAAAATGTATATTTTTGTAATTGCATGATATTGTGATATTTTGAGTTTTTTTAGTTTCTCTCACATTAACCCATTTCCACCTTCAGTTTGGAGTAAACGGTTCTCTCAGTGGTCTTTCCTAACATGACGAAAAGAGTGAATGTTCACTATTTAAATTACATCTTTTTTTTTTTTTTTTTTACTGCATTATGTTACAACCAACAATCAGAGATATACACCACAGCTGATCCACTGTGGTCTTACCTTTGTTTTCTTTCTTTTTCTTAATTTCCTTTACTGCTATCAGGTCAATTTCAACATAGGTCCCATCAGAAGATCCCATTACTCTGTCTGCGTTTCAAAAAAGATTGCATGAGACCTCTCTTTTTCTGGTTTCACTCTTTCAGCTATTTGTAGTGATTGTTTCCATTCAAAACTGATAGCTACAATTTTTATTTACCATGACGGAAAATATATATATCAGTGTCGCTGAACATAATTCTGTTTTTTCTAATTTAAAATGTCAAAATAGAAATTTGCAGTTAAAGATATTGTGAGTATTTCTGGGTGATGGCAGACTGACCGGACTGTGGTGGTGTTTGTACATAGTTCCTCTGTTCTTCTGTCTGTCTGATGTTGTGCTGCTGATGTTCAGTAGAGGGAGACAGAGATCCTCCACCTTCTCAAACACAGAAGCTTTAGCAATGATTTCTAAAGATCATCTGTTCTCAGTTTACGACAGGTATTTATATAAAACTGGCTTCAACCATACAATTATTATATTGCAGTTCGTCTCTGTTTATTTAAGGAGATGAGAGGAACCTTTGTTGGGTTTGCAGCGCCACAGCAGGAGCAGTAAGAAGGGAAGACAGAAGACGCTCAGTCCCGCGATCACTCCTATTATCAGCGCATGAGATCCTGATGTTTTAAAATAATAGGTCAGTAAATTAAATGAATCAAGTCAGTTAAGGGTAGCGAATCTACCCGATCTATTTTCTGTTGCATTTAGCCATATTGTTTAAAGGATTAGGACGTTCAATCATCTTCAGAACACAAATTAAGATATTTTTGATGGCTCAGTGAGTCTCTATTGCCAGCAAGACAATTAACATTTCCAATGCCCGGAGAGCTAAAAACATATTTAAAACAGTTCATGTTAATACAGTGCTTCAACCTTAGCGACTATATAGGCTAGTTTTTTTGTGCACCAAAAAAGAACAACAACTTTTCAACCATATCTAGTAATGGCCGGTTTCAAAACACTGCTTCATGAAGCTTTATGAATCTTTTGTTTCGCCAAAGTCACGTGATTTCAGTAAACGAGGCTTCGTTGTGTCAAGCCTCGAAATTTCTATAGTTCACGTGACTTTGGCAGTTTGATACGCCATCCGAAACCACTGATTCTAAGAAAAAGATTCGTAAAGCTTCGAAGCAGTGTTTTGAAATTGTCCATCACTAGATATTGTTGAAAAGCCGTTATTTTTTTATTTATTTTTTTGTCTCACAAAAAGTATTGTCATCACTTTATAATATTAAGGTTGAACCACTGTTGTACTCACATGAACTGTTTTGAATATGTTTTAGTATCTTTCTGGGCATTGATAGTGTTAATTGTCTTGCTGGCAATAGAGACTCACTGAGTCATCAGATTTCATCAAAAAATATCTTAATTTGTGTTCTGAAGATGAACGAAGGTCTGAGGGTGAGTAATAAATGACAGAATTTAAATTTTTCGGGGAACTAATCTTAACCTTGCTCTTTGCTTGTTTTATTTTAACATGTTGGTTACTGTTTCTTATTTCTTATTTATAGACATTTGTGAGGTTAAACTGAACACACTCACCTGGTAGCGTCAGTGTAAGTTTATCACTGGTGTGTGACTCTCGTGATCCTCCGGTCTCTCTTCCTCTGCAGCTGTAATGACCTGTGTGAGATTCATTAACAGAACTGATTCTGTATTCTTGAGATTGACTCTCATGAATCACTGAATCATCTTTAATCCAGGTGTAGTTCCAGCTAGTGACGTTTGTCTCCTGTATGTCACATGTGAGAGTGACCGTCTGTCCTCTGAACACTTGTCCATCAGGCTGAACGCGCACTACAGGTTTGGGTCTCTCTGTGTAAAATTAACTGAAGATTAATTTCACTGACAGCACATGATACTTATGAAGGATGACATTATTCTGCTTAACATAAGTATTATTAAATCAGACTGCTCTGTAAAACAGCACTTACCTCTCACTGTTAGCGTGACTGTATTTTGACTTTGTTTTGTGGACTGGTTTTCTCTTCGTACACCACATCCATATTTTCCTCCATCAGAGACTTTCACATCACTCAGTGTTTGTGTTGCAGCTTCAGATTGTATAATCTGATAGTTTTTGTACCAGATAAACTTCAGTCCAGTTGACTGTCCCACATCACAGCTCAGAGTAACTGTGTCTCCAGTGAACACTGATCTCTGGGGACTCACAGTTACTCTTAAGTTGTCTGTAAACATTTCATGATGAGATCTTGAGTTAATATACAGCCTTCAGTCATCGTCTATCACTGATTATGGTTTCTGTCATTTATATTAAAGGTGACGGGTGGATTATGGAACTACAGGCTTTGGTCTCGATCACAAAAAACATTTAGAAGTAGCTTAAAAATTAATCAAAGAAGACATTAGTTTCCAACACAGCTCAGCTCATTAAAGAGGACTCAAAAAATGACATAAACACTCAGAACACGCTCTTTCTGTTCCACTGTTATATGTGTAAAGATTTGAGGAAAATATAAATGTATAAATCACCTTGAGTTTGTCCAGGGTGGATGCTTGAAATCAGCACTAACAAGCAAAAAGAGACAAACCACACAAACACACACGCATATATTCATTAAAAAAAGTGGGTGAGATAAATGAAAACAGAATCATTTACAGAACACTTACGCCTAATTAAAATAGAAACCCCCCCCAAAAAACAAGCAGTGGCAATGTTGATGATGCAATATAGTTTAGCTACAGCTCAACTCTGTCCATCTATAAAGCCCATCTATTTCTATTCTTTCACATCTATATAAGGCAGGCACTTACTGGACGCATTGAGGGTGAAAGAGGAAGTGTGAAAAAAAACATCTTCATTCTTAAGAATATCTAGAGACGCTGTCATACAACTGGAACCACAATTGAGAAGTTCACACATTGAATGCAGATCTTATTCTTATGGGAAGTGACATCGTTGGTCAGTAAAGTTCCCACATAAGACTAAGATACACTACAACTGTAGTGAAAATTGTTTACTTAGAAGAATTGAGGAAACATATTGGCTTAAATTCAGCAAGTAAATTAGCTCATCATTTTGAGTTGATAAAACTTACCAAACTTGAGTATGGTAACAATTTTACAAGTTGAGTACTTAGTTCAGTCAACTTAAAGATTTAAGCTGAACTCAAACAAAAGAGTTTATCTAACAAGCTTTTGCCTGCTTGATTGAATTAAATTTCTGAAGCATGTCGTGCTCAAAGTTGTAAGGTGTTCATACAAAAAAACGTGTTGGACAGGGAATTTATTTGTATTTATTAAACTGCACATACTGTTAATATTTATAAATATTTGAAAAATAGCTGAATTACAAAAACATCTTAATGTACAAAAAATATCACTGTAGTACAGTTTCTCCCATTTAAATTAGTCAACATGCAACTTTTAACAATTTTTCTAGGCCTTCTTCTGGACTGAAGCTTAGGCTCTGTTCTTAAGCACAATGGTGACCTACAAAACTCAACAGAAACCTATTGAACATCATGAACTTCTCCCATGTCTAGACACAGAGAGATAAGGAATCTGTGTATAAATCTCAACAATGGTAACATGCTTCATGCTGCATTGCTAGCTGGGAGCTGGATGAATTTTATACTATGATGGCTCCCAGCATGCATTGCAGCATGAAACATGTAACTGTTGTTATGATTTAGACAACAAAGTTTAAAGTTCACTGAACCAAGCACTCAATTTGTAAATTACCATTCGTCAAGATTTCTTAGTCGAGAGGGGTTTAATCTTCAACTGGCTGGCAGGAACTGCCACTTGAAGGTCACGTGACCTGCCAGAATCAGACTGGCAGCTGCCACCAGCCACTGACAGGTCACGTGATATCGTTTTCCGTAGTATAATGCATAGACATAATAAAATACATAGACGCCCCATTGGGCGCCTTGGAACGTTGCAGCGATACGTCAACGTGTCCGCCATATTGCTGAGGGCAAGACTGCACTGTAAACACATACAAGTAAACTGGCGAGCTGCGGTTTCTCTGGATAAAAACGAAAATTATTTACATTTATCAACCGATTTCAGTGGTTTATGATGTACAAAAAGTTCCATCTCTAGTTACTTAAGACCTCGATAGTAGACTTAAAAAATATATATTTATTTTAATAGTTAAAGCTCAGACTTGTCCTGTATTTGGCTGCTTTATTCTTGGATAAGAATTGTGAAAACGCCCATAATGAGAGAATTTAAATTTTCACATTAAAAAAAAAAAAGATTTCTTATAGTGGAAAAGGCATTTTCTGTCTTTTAACCCGTTTTAGCTTTTCTTGTGTTTAGAATTTACCACCGTTGTGAAAATGAAGCAAATCGTCAAAAACAAATCAAACACGCTGGAAAAACCTTCCCTTACAGTTACTTCCCACCGTCTCCTCAACTCTCTGTCTCTGGGAAACCTTCAATGTGTGAGAAAAGTAAGCTAGTTACAGTAATTCACAAAATGTCAGTCACTTATCCGAAACGAGTGCTTGTCTTAAAAGTCGGTTTTAAGAAAATAAAGATGTGAAACCCTCCACCCGGGTCCCTCTCAACCCGCTCCGAGTGAGCCTAGAGCCGGAGTCTTCGGGAATGGCAGTCGGACGCTCTACCAAGGATGCTAAAGGAGACAACCTCTACCGTCTGTCGCCAGAGCATCTCTTGAGGTCAGAGGAGTGAGGTTTACTCGCACAGCCACTGCTAGCTGGTCTCCGTTACAGATGCATATTTAAATTTCAGGAAATTTAGCTTATAAAATAAAGTAATATATGCTAAAACTATAATATAGACCATTTTAACTCATGTGCCAACTTTAACAGCTAATTAGCTATTTTCTGACTGACTCTGGTGACCAACTACTATCAACATATTTATATGACCAAATACAACTAGAAACAAAGGTTCAGCCGTACCATTGAAAGGTTATTCCCCGAGACGTGTATTCAATTGTGTGGCGATTTGTACAGCCCCAAGCATCACACGAAACAGGCATTTTCCTCAATTCCAGTTATGAGCGTTATGGGAACGTTGACCTGCACAATATGGCGGCGCCGTTGACGTACGATCCAGAGACCAATGAGGCGTCTATGTGTTTTATTATGTCTATGGTATAATGCATTTCCTACCACTCTTGCTGCATGGAAGTACATTATTTTATTATTGTAAATACGTTTGTATGATTATTTTTTTGTATTATTGACATTTTAGGTTTGTTTATCCCAATTAAAACAGTCAAATGACTGTGATCACGACTGAAAGCTTACTGACGCTTCGCAGGACACTTACCAGACAGCCGCTGCTGAGCTGCCACAAGCCACTGACAGGTCACATGACCTGTCCTGCCAGCCAGTTGAAGATCGAACCCCTACAGTCTTAGTCTCTACTATGTGGTAGTTGGCTTTATCAGTTCAAAATGAGAGCTAATTTACTTGGTAAATGTAAGGCAATCAGTTTCCTTAAAAACATTTTTAATGTACACCCAACAGTTTAAGATTTCTAAGTAAATTCAACTAATCAGAACGTGACAGCATGTCCGATTCAACACATGAACCATTACAAACCTTAAACTAAATGACTGAAGATGTCACAGTAATAATCAAAACACTAATTTCGTTCAGCTACAGCAAATCAGTGTTTTTCACTCACACATCATGAACTACAGGTGGATTTGATACTCAAAGAATAATAAAGAGATTCAATACATTACAGATGAATACTGATTCACTACATAATTATAAAAAATGTGAAAATGATGCATAAATGGAAAAAATAATACTCACAGAGCATTAGAGGAAGTGAACTTAGCTCCATACTCATCTATGTATGACAGGCTGTCAACACAGTCTGTTTTAAAGCTTCAGCACTTCCTGTACGAAAAACATGGAAGAAATCGTAGTTCAAAACATGTCGAAATAGAACTCACAGACTTTCTTCCTCTCTCAGGCCTCTGATAGTCTGTGGGTTTAGGCGTTGGTTGGCATGAAGTCATAAGTGTAGAGAAGTGACATCATGATCACCGCAATGACAATAATCTTATTATTCAGAAATTTAAGATAATGGAAACAAACATTTCCCTTTATTTTGCTGTTTTTATATTTCTGTTATAGTATCAACTGTTTATTCCCTACTTCTAATGTTGGGCCTATGTATAATCATGTCATTACTGTTTAATAACAATGAAGCTTTAGTATTTAAGAAAAACATATTTGCATTACTCTTCCTTCAATTAATTGTTTAAGAAATCATGTTCAACTTCAGGGGTCTTGCAGCACTTAAACGTGAGAATCAGACACCGACAGATGTCTGCACACCTCCACCTGCAGCTCAACCTGGCAAAGACTGAGCTTTTAGTCTTCCCTGCCACCCCTACTCTACAACACGACATCAACATACAGCTTGGTACAACCACCATTACCCCATCAAAGTCGGCCAGAAATCTTGGAGTTATCTTCGATGACCAACTGACCTTCAGAGACCACATCTCAAAGACGGCGCAGTCATGCAGATTTGCACTTCGCAACATCAGGAAAATCCGTCCCTTCCTGACTGAGCACGCAACACAACTGCTTGTCCAGGCCCTGGTCATTTCAAGGCTTGATTACTGCAATGCTCTTCTAGCTGGTCTGCCGTCAAGTGCAATCAAACCTTCAAATGATCCAGAACGCTGCTGCTCATCTTCAACGAGCCTAAGAGAGCCCACGTCAAGCACCTCTTCATCTCTCTGCACTGGCTACCCCTCGCTGCTCGCATCAAGTTCAAAGCGCTGATGCTTGCTTACAGATCCACCAAAGGCTCTGCACCTTCCTACCTCCACACACTGCTACAACGCTACGTCCCCACCAGAAGCCTGCGATCACTAAAGGAACGAAGGCTTGTGGTACCGTCACAGAGAGGCACAAAATCACTCTCCAGAACATTCTCCTTCACTGCTCCCTGCTGGTGGAATGATCTCCCTACTTTCATCAGGAACGCAGAATCCCTGGCAATATTCAAGAGACAGCTGAAAACTCATCTCTTCTGTGAACACTTGATCCCCTCATAAAAATAAAAAAAAATAAAAAATACCCTTTCCTTCCCTTTTCCCTTCCTACTCTAGCTTATGGTACTGAGCAATGTATGAAACTTGTATTGTGAGCAGTTCCTGTGTTATTTGCCAATTCATGAAGAATCGCTTGTTTGTTTTCCTCACTTGTAAGTCGCTTTGGATAAAAGCGTCTGCTAAATGACTAAATGTAAATGTAAATGTATTGTGTGCTTCAAGCTGCACACAACAACTTCTGAATGAAACACTCCACTAGTCTCTCAGCGATCTTCCTTTCATTAAAGCCATTGTCAAAGTACTCGTTCAAAACCAGGATGACACACTCAATCATTTGCCACTGTTAATACACAAAATTACATGAAATGTACACGCAGCCTTTTTCAATAGCGGTGAACGCTCTTAATTTCATAAGACGATACTCAGAAAAATCTTCATTTGTCTCGTGTTTTAGTCTACAAATAAAGTTCGACATCTCTACTCGATGTGTACGTTGTTTTTATTCCACTAAACTATCGAACAACTCAAGTTTTTTTCCAAATATGAAAGGAGAAAACACAAGCAAAGGCGTTATTGGAGCGCAGACACTGAACAGAGCAGGTTGAATCTACACGGTTCTCATGCTGTGATTATATCCGCAGCGCCGCCCCGCAGCGCTTCATTGTTGATCAGTCATATTTTGAGTCCAGATTTGCTCAGAGAAATCATGGCAGAAACCGCTCCAGCAGCTGCCGCGACTAAAGCGGCAAAGAAGAAATCTGCAGCCAAGCCCAAGAAAACGGGCCCGAGCGTCGGCGAGCTCATCGTCAAGACTGTGTCCGCGTCTAAGGAGAGGAGCGGGGTGTCTCTCGCCGCCCTGAAGAAAGCGCTCGCTGCCGGTGGATACGATGTGGAGAAGAACAACTCCCGCGTCAAGATCGCCGTTAAGAGTCTGGTGACTAAAGGCACTCTGGTCCAGACCAAAGGGACCGGCGCCTCCGGGTCCTTCAAGCTCAACAAGAAACAGGCCGAGACCAAGGCAAAGCCCGCCAAGAAAGCTGCTCCTAAAGCCAAGAAGCCCGCAGCCAAGAAACCTGCCGCTAAGAAGCCCAAAGCTGCTGCAGCAAAGAAGCCCGCCGCTAAGAAATCACCGAAGAAGGCGAAGAAACCAGCCGCTAAAAAGGCAACAAAGAGCCCTAAAAAGGCAACAAAGAGCCCCAAGAAGGCAAAGAAACCAGCAACTCCTAAGAAAGCAGCCAAGAGCCCAAAAAAAGCAAAGGCAGCCAAACCTAAAACGGCGAAACCTAAAGCAGCCAAGCCTAAAAAGGCAGCAGCAAAAAAGAAATAAACTCTTTTTAAAAACTTTTTTCCTTGTGGTTTATCAAAACGGCTCTTTTAAGAGCCACCCACTAATTCACAGTAAAAGAGCATTATTTCAGTTAAGCTTTATTTCAGTATTATTTCAGTTATTTCATTACCTTTATCAAGGCAGCGTAAGAGCAAAATAACGTCCGTTTTATTCATTTGTAAATGAGTTAATGAAATGACGTACATTTTGTGTCGAAGTACATTATTATCTTTTAAAACAATTTGATAAATGCATGACATTACTTTATTCCACTAGTCGAGTCATCTTCATTAATACATCGCTTTTCACAATACAGAATGCTTAAAAGCAGCTTCACAGTGACAATATAGGAAAATTAATGGACAGGGATTATTTTGACTTCACATCAGCTCTAAGAAAATATTATCCAGCTAAAGTAGGTTTTTGATTGAATCACTTCCGTTGTAGAAATGATTAATTATTAACTCAGGGGCCGCTTAAATGACACTTTTCCAACTGAAAGCCGAAGACCTTTAATGCATTCTTGCCGTTCATTTACGTGTTTAGTCTATAGGTTTGAAATACTCTGGCACCATTTTATGTCTAAAACCTTTCATCTAAACAAATTTTACAAATGAACAGAATAGAAAATTATTTAAAATGGTCTTTTAATAAACAAAAAAGAAAAACTAAATACTACGGCATAATTTAGCTCTGAAAGCTTTCATTTAAACAAATTTTTATAAATGAAAGTTTTAAAGCTGTTGAGATAATTGAAAAACTTTTGTCCAGCAACTTGTATCTTCCCGAATGTCAGGGTGGTACAACTGCAACATGGCTCTTTTATTATGAATTGACAAGATAATAACAGGAAACATGATAATGCTTCATCTAGACGACCCCAATGATCCTTGCTGCAGAGTGAAAATGTTTGTAGATCACTTAAATACTGGTAAAATGTGCTAATTTCAAGTATGGTTGAAGTTGGCACTTGACATGTGGTACAACTGTATATACAACTATTTGGTTGTTCTGCATGACGGAAACAGTCAAAAAATAATGTAAACACTTTGAAATGTCATTTAACAACTGAAACTTGTTTAATCACATTGTTCATGACAAATATGCATTACAGCAGTTTTGAAAATAGATTTAAAATACACCTTTTGAAGCTTTATTTGTCAATGACCCAAATACAGTATACACTTGATTTTCAACAATGTGTTTGATCTGCCTTCATTGACACCATTGTATGATAACTGAACTGAGCTGGATGATTACATCACTGTTTTCTCCAGAGCCGATGTGTAGATGAATTGACTAAACTAATAACTATTGATTTTTAGGAATTAATCAATACTGAGTTTACTTCCCCTGGAGGCTGATGGATTTTCTTCCAAGAGCTGTTCTACAGCCAAAATTATTTGCCAGTTATCACCGTCAAGCTGCTTTGACACAATCTGCATTGAAAAGAGCAATATATAAATAAAGGTGATTCGATCTGATGATAATGTGAACATTTTCATGAAATATGAAAGATATGCACGTAGATGTTAGACATGTTTATAGCAGTAAACTAGACTACACAGCTACAAGACCAACTTGTTTTATTGTTGATCAATTAAAATGCTTTAAAAGTAAAAATTTGTATAGCGGTTTGTACAGAATGGTAATTCAGAGTGTTTTCCATAAAAAAATATTGTACAAACGAAATATTAAAAATAATAAAAACTAAGATAAAAACTGAAGAAATTATAGCAAGTTATCAAAACGAATTTTATTTGTATATATTTTATTATTATTTATTATATTTTATTGTATATTTGGACATGCTGTATTTAAAGGAAGCTAAGAGGCCGTTAAACAGAGATACTACTGACATATGGGCTGTCAGTAGCAGAAAGAGGGCTGGCTTAGGAGTTTGGAGAGAAGTTCACTGATTGGCTTGATGATGTGTTCAGACTCTAGCCAATAGGAGACGGTGGGCTTTCATTTAAAAATCTAATCACAAGCTGATCAACACTATTACTTAAGTTACTATCTTTTGAGTAAATTCTACATTACAATGAGCGGAAGAGGCAAAACCGGTGGCAAGGCTCGCGCCAAGGCCAAGAGTCGCTCTTCCAGGGCTGGTCTGCAGTTCCCCGTCGGTCGTGTTCACAGGCTCCTCCGCAAAGGCAACTATGCTCACCGCGTTGGTGCCGGCGCCCCGGTGTATTTGGCCGCTGTGCTCGAGTATCTTACTGCTGAGATCCTGGAGTTGGCTGGAAACGCCGCTCGCGACAACAAGAAGACCCGTATCATTCCTCGTCACCTGCAGCTGGCGGTGCGCAACGACGAGGAGCTGAACAAGCTTCTGGGTGGCGTGACCATCGCTCAGGGTGGAGTGCTGCCCAACATTCAGGCCGTGCTGCTGCCCAAGAAAACCGAGAAGCCAGCGAAGAAGTAAACTGACTTGGAGGCGCTCTTCAAAACAAAGGCTCTTTTAAGAGCCACCCAATTTATCCCTGAGAGAGAGATTTCATTCATTATATTCTTCTTTGAAGGTTTAAATAAACTAATTTATCTGAAAATGTAAAAAAATCTAATGGATCTTCACAAGTCTACAGTTCTTGTATTCAATGTGTCGGCAAAAGATATACGCCAGATTGAAATTCGGGTGAACTAATACACCTGTAAACTAGAAAGAACTTATCTGACGTTCACTAAAATACATTTGATCCTTGATCATTTTTAGGTGTTTTATTGTCTATTTGCACTTAGATGTGTATTTTGAAAACGCATTGATTTATTAGCATGGCTAAGTTAAACTGGTACATTTATGTATATCATTTAAAATATATGTATTTAACGTGGTGATATAAGTATATATTTTATTTGTATCCCGTTTGGGCGGGAAACCAAAACCGTGGTCTTTTGTTTAAGAAAAGGTGGCGCACAGGCATTAGTCAACTATTGGTCTATTGGCAATAACCAATCGAATCTCTCTGAAGTAAGCCGTCCAATGAGCGCATGGCAGCTCTGTGCTTTAAATAGGCGCCGTGCTCGATTGAATTACTCATTCGTTCGTTTTGTTAGAAGCAACATCGGTTGAATCAACTTGATACAATGGCAAGAACCAAGCAGACCGCTCGTAAATCTACCGGAGGAAAAGCTCCGAGGAAGCAGCTGGCCACTAAAGCTGCCCGTAAGAGCGCACCAGCCACCGGAGGCGTTAAGAAGCCTCATCGCTACAGGCCCGGTACCGTGGCGCTGAGAGAGATTCGCCGCTATCAGAAATCCACTGAACTGCTGATACGCAAACTGCCTTTCCAGCGTCTGGTCAGAGAAATCGCTCAAGATTTCAAGACAGATCTGCGTTTCCAGAGCTCTGCTGTCATGGCCCTGCAGGAGGCTAGCGAGGCTTACTTGGTCGGTCTGTTTGAGGACACCAACTTGTGCGCCATCCACGCCAAGAGAGTCACCATCATGCCCAAAGACATTCAGTTGGCCCGCCGTATTCGCGGAGAGCGCGCTTAATTGCAGTTCTTTTACCTTCAAAGGCTCTTTTAAGAGCCACCCAATGTTTCTGAAAAGACGATTTTTTCCTATAATGAGACTTTCATGCGTTCATAAAAAGCTATACATAGTGCTGATTATAATTACTAAATTTGAGTTCTGTATTGTGACAATTGCTCAAACCGATACGTTCAGGATGGAAAGTATTTAAAAGTGGTTTTCAAGCTTATTCACTCAGAACAGTATGAAGCTTGACGTGTTGAACAGTACTTTTTATACATGTCCTTTTGCGTTTATTTACATTGTATTTATCTACAAGAATCAACCGCTAATAAACAATTGCAAAATAGGCGACGAGCTGCTCTATGCAGAGCAATGGGTGGAGCGTGAGTCCAGCTCCACCTCTTCGGATGTAATTTGGGCGTAATAGGTGGGGCTAGAAGATCTAACCAATCAGAGTCAGAGGTGGAACTGCATTTGGACAAATTTGACCCATGACGTCTAGAGAGGTGGAGTTAGATGTCATTTTGCTCTGCGATGTGCACCGTCATGTGACGTTTAGTAGAACCGCCCATATATGTGGTTTCAAGTAGGTCCTCTAGCTGATTATAAAAGCCTTGCCTCCACTACCTTTCGTCACATTGAAACCATTGAATTTGGAAACGTCTACTGACATGTCTGGAAGAGGAAAAGGCGGTAAAGGACTTGGGAAAGGAGGCGCTAAGCGTCACCGAAAAGTTCTTCGCGATAATATCCAGGGAATCACTAAACCCGCAATTCGTCGTCTTGCTCGACGCGGCGGAGTCAAGCGTATTTCTGGCCTGATTTATGAAGAGACTCGCGGTGTGTTGAAGGTGTTTCTGGAGAACGTCATTCGTGACGCTGTTACCTACACTGAACACGCCAAAAGAAAGACCGTCACCGCCATGGATGTTGTGTACGCTCTGAAACGACAGGGACGCACCCTGTACGGATTCGGAGGTTAAGAGATTCACGAAAAAAATCAATCCAACGGCTCTTTTAAGAGCCACCCACATTGTGTGTAAAGAACAAGTTTCCAAGTATTGAAAATGTATTTCATTGTGAGTATTTGTGGCTGCTACTTTAAGAAATAAGTGTTATGTCAGGATCCACAACAAAAGCCCATTGTGCAGTTTTGTACTGTTTTTTTATATATACATACGTTTATTTGTATGAAGTATATAATTAATGTTTATAAATTTAACCGAAATTGTTAGCAATATTTTGCTTTCTATACATTGCGAAAATTGCGGGAAAATGAAACCAAGGAACAATCGGATGGGGTGATGGGCGGGATTAACATTTTAAAACCTCTGATTGGCTCTTCTTCATATCAACGTTTAATGTGTCCAATAAAATCATTCTATGGGTTGGTCGAAGGCCTTTCCTCCCGTTTGAAATTAGCATAGGGCAGTATAAAAAAACCGCCGGTAGGTTCACTGGTGTATTATTCGTTGAGTATCTTTGAACGATTCATCATGCCTGAACCAGCAAAGTCCGCACCCAAGAAGGGCTCGAAGAAGGCCGTCACTAAAACCGCCGGCAAGAGTGGAAAGAAGCGCAAGAGGTCCAGGAAGGAAAGCTATGCTATCTACGTGTACAAAGTCCTGAAGCAGGTCCATCCCGACACCGGAATCTCCTCCAAGGCGATGGGGATCATGAACTCTTTCGTCAACGACATCTTCGAGCGGATCGCCGGTGAAGCGTCTCGTCTCGCTCACTACAACAAGCGCTCCACCATCACATCGAGAGAGATCCAGACCGCCGTGCGTCTGCTGCTGCCCGGAGAGCTGGCCAAACACGCCGTGTCTGAGGGCACAAAGGCCGTGACCAAATACACCAGCTCCAAGTAAAGCAGTGTATCATCTGATCAGCAAATCCAAAGGCTCTTTTAAGAGCCACCCATGTTGTCTTTCTAAAGAGTTTCAAATGATGGTTACTGCTGCCTAGTAATTAGGAGAAAATGCGTATCCTTTCTATGATTTTACATGAGATTATAGGCAACAATGATGACTGTCCTTTGCATTAAGTTAAGGAGAAATTAATGTACATTGCAATTGATGGGTATCTGTACAATTGTTTAACAAATTCAGTACAACGTTTATACTGACTGGCAAAAGGAATTTTTATGATTTTAACTAGAAAGTAACTTCATAAATATTCAGTTGCAATAATTAGGGCGATTAATTACTCAAAGTACTAAATACTAAAACTAAATAGTTTAGAAAATGTCTGTCAGTGCTCTTTCACATAAACCGGGAATTCTAAACTTTTTGTCAGTCAAATTCATTCAACCTAAATATTTAAGTACCAATGAGATACTATTTTAACACATTAACATGTGTTTGAATGGGTTTCCCCCTTATGCTCTGATTCTCTGATATGCTATTTACATCAGCTTTTACTGACAATTTCAAAAGTTTCATATTTGTGAGTAGAAACATCTCACTACTCTTGTCAGTGGAAAGAGCATTTTTCATTCATAGGCCTGTTATAATATGCTGTAAATGATGAATAAATGAATATGAATGATAAAATGTCTTCAAAAAAATTAACTCCGTTGCAGCAGTTAATGAGACGTTTTATTGAAAGATTCTTTGGTTTACCATTGTTGCGCTTCTTGACCCTTGACTTATTTTTCCCTCTGATTACTGTTATAGTGTTTATAAAACACATTTGCATTAGTAAAGAAAACTGAGATAAAATGAGATCAGATGATATTTATTGATGGTTATATGTGACCCTGGACCACAAAACCAATCCTAAGGGTCCGTTTTTTTAAAAGTGAGATTTATACATCATCTGAAAGCTGAATAAATAAGCTTTCCATTAGAAAATTTGGAATCTGAGGGTGTCAAAAAATCAAAATATTGAAAAAAAAATCACCTTTAAAGTTGTCCAAATGAAGTCCTTAGCAACGCATATCCACTCACAAAAGCACATTTTTGATATATTTACAAAATATCTTCATGAAACATATCCTAATGATTTTTGGCATAAAAGAAAAAAACGATAATTTTGACACACACAATGAATTGTTGGCTATTGCTACAAATATACCCGTGTGATTTATGACTGGTTATGTGGTCCAGGGTCACGTTTAATCATTATGAAGAAGCTTCATTCACTGATCATCTCTGTTGTGGATGAGCCTTACGGTTGGAGGCAATAAGGTCACCACCACAAGTAGGAACCTGTTCGATGCAAAATTTATTGTACTAAAAGTAGAAAAATCCCACAGAGCAGAAAAATAGTGCTACAAACAGAAATAAATAAAGCTATTCTCAGGAAACATGTTCTTGCCAACAGTTTGTTGCAATGAGCAGATTAATGTTGCTGTGGCTAGCACTATCTCTTGCCGTACTCCGACCATGCTTACTCTACTCTCACCTCCCTACTGAATGTTACGGCGGCCATCTTAACATTGCGGCCATGCCTACGGAACATTCCGTGCTATCTTAAGTCTAACATAACATTCACACAACATTTAGTCACATTTTTACACGGGCCAAACACAACCTCAATGCAAATACAATTCTCCTATAAACACAACAAAGACATCAAGAAGCAACCAGATATACATTTGTTCACAGATGTCCAGTGATATCAGTAAAAAATGTGCCAGTGCCCATTCATATGGCAGGAATAATTTATATAAATAAACCAAGGTTTGAACCAATGATGCTTCTGACTGGTAAGTATATCTGTGCTACTTGTATCAATAAATGTCTTAACCCATATTACTGCATCTTGTAGTTATAAGTTGTAGTTAACCTTTGAAATGTTACCAGTTAGAAAATACAACTGAACATGTACAGACTTTTACACAAGACATAATACACATGATAACACTGCAAATATTGAACACAACCCTTTTTATTCCTTTCCAGCATCATAAAAATCCATGTAAATGTCTGTTATGTGTGCACATACATGAATTACTATTATTTATTATTATTATTATTTATTATAATAATTATTTCTTTTAAATAAAACATCATCTCAACCTCTGTTAACTCACTAAGAACGTCTGTAGATGTATTACAAGTAAAGTCAATCCGGTTAGTAATAAGTGAAGCTAGTAAAGCTGTTTTTGTATTTTTTTAATCATCCTCTGCTGAGGATCCTCTTTTGAGATATTTAATGTCTTTATCTTCAGTTGGTTTCATCTAAGGCTGTGGCTGGAAGTCAGCTGTAGTTCCCTTTCTAGGGAACTTGCGGTGCTTCCAGAGTTTTGACGCAATGGGAACACTCCCCGAGTGTGAGTCATGAAGCACATGTGAAATCAATCCAATGGTGTAGCGAGACGTCAGAGGTGGGTGATGATGACCAGGAAACCATAAAGCATGCTCAAAACATTACAACGCCCTCCCTGCCCTCGTTACATCACGGGTGGGGATACACACAATTTATGTGTCGTTCCTTTGGGAGTGGAGCATGCACGGTCAGCGCTAGAGGGCGGTGGCTCTGAGCAGTGCGAGCTGCTTCCCTTGCGGACGCTCTGCTCCCGCCTGATGGTCTTCGAGGAGACCGCCCAGGCTCACGGCCCTTGTGGTTCGGGTCCCGCTGCTGCCGAGGCACAGCAGCGATCTAGATCATGGCAGAGGGGTTAGAGATGGGCCCAGCCTTATCTCTGCCCTCACCTGGTATATCCAGCGCTTTCTCTCATGGTTTGGAAGCACGTGCTGCAGTTTCTTCCGCCCTGATTGAAGCGCCGATACTTCAGATGTCCAGTTCTGAGGAGCTGGATGTCAAGAGTGTCGATTATGAGGATTCACCAAACGTTAGCACGAGCACTGATGAGGAGTTGGTGGAGGTTTTGTCTCGTGCTGTGGCCAAATTAAACCTGGATTGGCCCACAGTAAGGTAGGACGTTCGTCCTAAAAGCAAATTAGACGAACGGTTTTTGCCCTCGAGAGCTCAACCTCCGCATCGGGGCCTTCCGTTTTTTCCCAGTCTCCACACTGAGGTGTTGAGATCGTGGAAGAAAGCAGCCTCATATCGAGTGCATAGTGCGCTGACTACGCACTATTCGTCGATATTGGGGCTGAATGAGCATTGTTATGGGTCGATGCCGAAAGTGGAAGAGACGCTTGCGAGTTATCTCTCTCCACAGCCAGCATCGGTCTTAAAGGCCCTGACACTGCCCACCAAACCGACCCGTACCACATTGAGTTTGGTGGGCAGAGCTTATCAAGCCTCAGGTCAGGCTGCGGCATGCCTCCACACTATGGGCATGCTGCAGGCCTACCAGGCTGAGCTGCTAGGAGATCTGGAAGAGGGCGGGGGTATTGGTCCAGAGCTGCGTAGAGCCACAGGTCTGTCTCTCCGGGCCACCAAAGAAACAGCCAGATCAGTAGGCAGCGCTGGTGACCTCCTGACCTCTTCGGCGATACAGTAAACACTGTTGTCGAGAGGTTTCAGGGGGCAAGCAAACTGGCAGAGGTGTTCCAGAAACTTCTCCCCCGCCGCTCTCAGATCTCCGGGGCTGCTGAGCGGGAGTAGCCCCAAACATCTAAATCCAGCTCCTTATACCGTGCTGCACAGAAACAGAGCATCGCCACCTGGGCCACTCCACAGGGGAGGGGAGGTGTTCTGAACTGCAGCCTTCAAGGGGTAAGACGGATCTGAGGACCGTCCTTATCGCTAAGAAGGCTGTGGGGAAGAGACCCTGACGGTTATGCTGTCAGGCCTCTGAGGGCAATCCCCTCCGGAGGGAACTGGTCAACACCGCAGTATACGGTGCCCGGTTCTCTTTGGTGCTCTCAGGGGACCGTTCTGCCAACCCTGCCACCTCGCGTGCTTCAGGGCGCAGCCGTCTCCAGCACTGGGAATGCTCGCGCCCTCTCATGGGGGTCCCAGAGCGGGTGGTTCGGGCGTTTCCTACCGGTCTGCCATTACAGGACACCGAACTAACCGCGCTGGGAACACCAGAGGCCAGCCTCGAGAGGCTGGTTCCCTTAGTAGATTTCCTGGCAGTGTGGAAGCTACTGCCAGGTGTTTCTCGCTGGGTATGATCGAAAGTGGGTATGCCATCCAGTTCGGGTCGCGCCCGCCCAGATTTGTGGGGGTCCTGCCAACGTTGGTGCGGCCCCAGCAGTCTCTGGTGATGGAACAGGAGGTCCAAACTGTTGGGGAAGGAAGCCATAGAACGTGTGCTTCCTCCCAACAGAGAGTCCGGGTTTTACAGCCGATATTTTATCGTTCGGAAGAAGAATGGATGTTTGCGTCCAATTTTGGACAAGTCAGTGATGAAGCTCAGTTTCAAAATGTTAACCTTGAGGCAGATCGTTTCACAGATCAGGTCCTAGGACTGGTCTGTCACGATATATCTCAAGGTCGCATACTTCCATGTTTCCATCCTTCCACAACACAGGAAGTACCTGAGGTTTGCTTTCGGGGGCGAAGCTTACCAATATCGGGTTCTTCCGTTTGGCTTAGCGTTATCACCCTGCACTTTCACCAAATGTATGGACGCAGCGCTGGTCCCGCTGCAGGGCATCCGTGTCCTCAATTATATCGACGACTGGCTAATTCTAGCCCAGTCATGTTAACTGGTGGTTCGTCATCGAGATGTCGTTCTCGCCCACATAAGAAAGTTGGGGTTAACGTTGAACGCCAAGAAGAGTGTGCTTTCTCCAGTACAGAGAACCACTTTTCTAGGTGTGGTATGGGATTCTGTTGCAATGCGGGCGCAGCTTTCGCCTGCTCGTATAGACGTAAACCTTTCTACAATAAACCGAATAAAGCTAGGCCAGTCATTCACTGTGAAACAGTTTCAGAGACTGTTGGGTCTGATGGCAGCAGCGTTCAACATGATACCATTTGGCCAGTTGTACATGAGACCCCTGCAGTGGTGGCTCAGGACCAGGGGGTTTTCTCCGAGGGGAAATCCGTTTCGCATGATCAAGGTCACACAGCGATGCCTACCGGCCTTGGCTATGTGGACGAAGCCCTGGTTCCTTTCCCAAGGTCCCGTGCTGGGAGCTCTGTGCCGTCGCAAAACACTAACGACGGATGCTTCCCTCACGGGCTGGGTGGTGATCCTGGAGGGTCGTTCAACTCAAGGTCTGTGGAGGGGGCACCAGCTTTCCTGGCATATCAATTGCCTGGAAATGCTAGCTGTCCTTCTTGCTCTCAAGAATTTGCTCCCAGACCTCAGGGGCCACCATGTGCTCGTCCAGTCAGACAACACATTGGTGGTCGCCTATATAAACCATCAAGGGGGTTTGGGTTCGCGTCCACTCTGCAAACTGGCGCACCAAATCTTCCTGTGGTCCCAGCGCAAGCTGCTCTCGCTCAGGGCAGCTTACATCCCTGGGACCCAGAATGTGGGAGCAGATATCCTGTCGAGGCAGGGGCTGAGGCCCGGGGAAAGGAGGCTCCACCCAGAGGTGGTGGAGCAGATATGGAATGTGTTCGGCCAGGCTCAAGTGAACTTGTTTGTATCTCGAGAGACGTCTCACTGTCCACTCTGGTTGTCCCCCACACATCCAGCTCCTATGGGACTGGATGCTATGGTGCAGACGTGGCCGAGGCTGCGTCTATACACCTTTCCTCCGATTGCTCTGCTCCCATGGGTTCTAGAGAGAGTTCGCCGGGACCAGGTCCGGCTCACCTTGGTTGCCCCACGCTGGCCAGGCAGAGTGTGGTTCCCGGACCCGATTTCTCTCCTGGATGGGTCTCCCTGGGAGATTCTGGTCAGGAGGGACCTGGTGTTCCAGCCGGGGGGCTCGATTCTTCACCCCCGCCCAGAACTATGGAAGCTGTGGGCTTGGCCTCTGAGGGGGCCCAGCTCATAGATATTCTTCACTCTAGAGCTCCCTCCACAAGGAAGCTGTATGCTCTGAAGTGGAGGCTCTTCACTTCATGGTGTATGTCTCGCCAGGCAGATCCAGTCAGCTGCCAGGTCAGTACAGTGCTGGACTTCCTGCAAGAGAACTCTACACCACTCTGAAGGTGTATGTGGCGGCCATCGTGGCTTACCACATCCCTCTGGGTGGTATGTCCTTAGGGAGAGACCCGCTTGTGACGCGGTTCCTCCATGGTACCTTGAGGCTGAGGCCTACAGTATGGGATAGGGTGCCAGCTTGGGACTTGGCCTTGGTTCTTCAGGGTCTTTCTTTGGCCCCATTTGAACCTTTGGAGGAGGACCCTGTTAAGTTCCTCACACAAAAAACTTTGTTCCTCCTCACTATTACACATCTGAAAAGGATAGGAGATCTGCAAGCCTTGTCTGTGTCATGCTTAGAGTTTGCTCCCGGTATGGGAGCCTTTTTGCAACCCAGACTCGGGTATATTCTCAAAGTTCCTGCTAATGTAGCTAGGGCAATAGTGCTGCAGGCGTTTTGTCCTCCTCCCTTTCCTGACTCTGACTAGGAGAAACTGAACTTGCTGTGTCCGGTGTGGGCGCTGGACGCCTATGTCCATAGAGCGGCACTGTACCGGAAAACTGAGAAATTATTTGTGTGCTTCGGACCCTCAGTTAAGGAGTCCCCAGCATCCAAGCAGAGAATGACCAAGTGGATAGTTGAGGCTATCTCACTTGCTTATCAGTCGGCTGGACAGGCCTCTCCTATGGCGGTCCATGCCCACTCTACTAGAAGTATGGGGGCTTCTAAAGCTCTACTCTCCGGAGCATCTTTTCAGGATGTCTGTGATGCGGCGGACTGGTCCTCACTGCACACATTCATCAGATTTTATGACCTTGACTTGAGCACCACTCTTGGGGCTAGGGTCCTCTCTGCTGCGTCGCCCTCCCTACTTCCTGCATGCCTGTCAGCGTCTACTTCAGACTTTCTGAAGCTAACATTGTACTGTTTTGAGCGTGCTTTATGGTTTCCTGGTCGTGATGTCATCCGCCTCTGACGTCTCGCTACACCATTGGACTGATTTCACATGTGCTTCATGACTCACACTCGGGGAGTGTTCTCATTGCGTCAAAACTCTTGATGCACTGTCTCGTTCCCTCTTCAGGGAACTAAGGTTACAGTAGTAACTGAGACGTTTCTGTTCTTGTCGTTTCTCTTTCCTTCAGTGATTCTTCTTTGTGAAAGGATTAGTTCACTCAATAATTACCCTCATGTCGTTACAAACCCGTAAGACTTTTGACTTTTGTTCATCTTTGGAACACAAATTAAGAACTTTTTGAGGAAATCCCTCCATAGACTGCCTTCACAACTGGAATTTTGAGACTTCAAAAAGTTCATAAAGACATTGTGAAACTAATCCATATGAATTGAGGGGTATAGTCCAAATTTCCTTTAGAGACACAATTGCTTTATATGATGAACAGATTTAATTTGTGCTTTTACTCAAATATAAACATTTGTAGGAACACAAATGAACACAGCTTCGCACTCCAAAGATCAAGGAGTGGTCAGTTGGACATGGTTAAAACTCAACAACATGCATATCCACTTTGCTTTTTTGCCTTGGCTTTTGCTGTGATTCGTGCAGATTTTGCCATCATTCTGCCAGGACAATATCCCTCTTCAAGAACTCATCAAGACTCATCAACTTTCCTATACGAGCCGTCGTTAAACTTCGCTGAAGAAAACCTTCTCAAAGTCCATTGCTTCAGCAACTTTACTGAGACAGAGATACTTGTTGCGCAGCACAACCCATAACCTGGCAACGGACCCATGAGGCTCTCCCTCCTGCAAAGCCAACCATCCAGTCTCTGGCGTACAACAAAACAAAACATTGACCGACCTCCAGCCAACCGGAACCGCAGAGACTCACGTGCACACCTGTCACAAAGGAAACGCGCTTACAGGACCTGCAAACGCAAGTAACACAATCTCCTCATTTTGCTGAGCTGGTGCAGATTCTATTAAGCAAATGAACTAAGGTTGAATTGCTAGTATAATTCTTTCAGGTTGTGGTCTAAGAAATAGACATTCAGGATTCCCTTCATCCTCCGTAATAATAACTCCATTTCCTTGTCACTGTATGAATGAGTGTGTGTGTGTGTGTGTGTTTGTGTTTCGTTAGATTAGTGTGTGTGTGTATTAGAGTACTTCAATAAAGTCTTATTTGATTTTTCCACATATACAAGTGTCTCATGTTGTGTGCTTACAAGTTACTACCTTAAACTTTCGATTATGTTACCTGCCTTATATTTAGTGATCATAACTGTATTTTATTACCGTAGGCCACGGGATAATATTCTGTCCAGAATTGATAAAATACCCTAACCTTAATTTATCAGTGGACGAATAATTGAAAAAGTGTTAAATATTAATTCTGAATCATTTATATATTGGATCGGTTCTTATTCACTGTAATTCAAATCACCTTTGAATTATATTGATCCTACTTCCCTTAGAAGTGGTATGTATAGTCCAAATTTCCTGAAGAGACACAATTGCTTTATATGATGAACAAATTTTAATTCAGGCTTTTACTCACATATAAACATTGATCAGCCAACATACACAGAAGCTCATACGAACCTGGGTGCTCCAGAAAGCAGGTTATGTGACATACCCAGGTATGTTTAAGAGTAAGTAAGCTGATAATCTCAACTTTCGGTTCCAAAAATGGAGGTAACTTTCAGGTTATGTAAGTAGCCATAGCCACTTACTCTCTGAACATAACGTGCTCCAGAGCAGATTATGTTTGAGGGTTAGTTTGCTTAAGAGGTATTCCGATGCATGTTATTTAATTAATATAGTTATAATAATGTAACTAAATTTGTTACATAGTTACAGTTACATATACAATATTATATTATACATGCATGCATACATAAATAAGTTCATATATATATATATATATATATATATATATATATATATATATATATATATATATATATATATATATATAAAACACTATTATAATGTTTATTCAGTTCTATATCTATTTATTTTATAGTAATCTCACACATAGATCTGCTTTTATCCTTTTTATAACAGGACTTTTCTATTCTATAATGTTTATAATATAACACATGCGATATCTTAATATTTAGCATCAAACAAACAATATAATTCTTATTCTTAGTGAATAAAGATTACTTATTCAATAAAAAGATTGAAAAAAATGATTAAACATGTGCACTAAGTAGGTTATGTAAATCGCCATTAAACAAAGAAGAAAGAACTAGAACGGCGCGCTTTTTCTTAGCTTTTGTTTCCATGGTGAATCATTGATTCGTCACTCGGTTGATAGTGTCTTTTGTGTTAACCGGGAACATACTCTGGGTTGCCTGAACTTACTCCCTGTTGCGTTTTTGGAACTAGTATACCTCGAGTAAGCAAGGTTTGGGTTAATCAACCGAGAGTTCAGGATATATGTGACGGTAAGTTAACCTTGCTTTCTGGAATACCCCCCTGGACATTTTTAGATTGGTGGACACTGTTGGGATGGTTATTGTTGCAGCACGGACTGTATTCAGTGCAACACGTTTGTTTCCTATTGTTTGTATGAGATAGCACAGGCCGGGTTTGTTGTGCTCAAAGTTAAGTGTACGCAACTATATTGACGTTAGCCGCCCATTTTATTTATAATAGAGAATAGAATGAAAATCATCACTTAAAAAGTTAAACATTATAATTAGTGGTGCCAACTGGAAGGGGTATGCCACCACAAATTGACACCAGTAAGGTATTTCGTGTAATTATAAATTAGCATGAGTGAAAATACTACAAATCATTATGAAGTGACGCACACAATTCGGAAATGCATTCTGAAAAATGTAATCTACCATTCAGAAGTGTGATTACCTTGACACTGGCTCTTTAAAATGCAGAGTTGTGTAAATCTGTAGATATTAAACTGGATTTCTATTTTAATATGGCTACAGCAAGTCAAAAACAAAACATATAGGCATCTCCAGAAGGAATGCATGTAAGAAACAGCATTGACCGAAGATGAAGAGAAGTCACACAGACGGATGTGGTGTGTGCTTCAAGCCGCACAAAACAACTTCTGAATGAAACACTCCACTATACCCTCAGCGATCTTCCTTTGATTAAAGCCATTGGCGAAGTGCTCGTTCAAAACCAGGATGACACACTCAATCATTTGCCACTGTTAATACACAAAATTACATGAAATATGTACACAGCCTTTTTCATTATCGGTGCACGCTCTGGATTTGATACGACAATGCTAAACAAATTCTCATTTGTCTCGTGTTTTAGTCTACAAATAAAGTTCAACATCTCTACTCGATATGTACATTGTTTTTATTCCACTAAACTATCGTACAATTCCAGTTTTATTCCAAATATGAAAGGAGAAAACACAAGCAAAGGCGTTATTGGAGCGCAGACACTGAACAGAGCAGGTTGAATCTACACGGTTCTCATGCTGTGATTATATCCGCAGCGCTTCATTGTTGATCAGTCATATTTTGAGTCCAGATTTGCTCAGAGAAATCATGGCAGAAACCGCTCCAGCAGCTGCCGCGACTAAAGCGGCAAAGAAGAAATCTGCAGCCAAGCCCAAGAAAACGGGCCCGAGCGTCGGCGAGCTCATCGTCAAGACTGTGTCCGCGTCTAAGGAGAGGAGCGGGGTGTCTCTCGCCGCCCTGAAGAAAGCGCTCGCTGCCGGTGGATACGATGTGGAGAAGAACAACTCCCGCGTCAAGATCGCCGTTAAGAGTCTGGTGACTAAAGGCACTCTGGTCCAGACCAAAGGGACCGGCGCCTCCGGGTCCTTCAAGCTCAACAAGAAACAGGCCGAGACCAAGACAAAGCCCGCCAAGAAAGCTGCTCCTAAAGCCAAGAAGCCCGCAGCCAAGAAACCTGCCGCTAAGAAGCCCAAAGCTGCTGCAGCAAAGAAGCCCGCCGCTAAGAAATCACCGAAGAAGGCGAAGAAACCAGCCGCTAAAAAGGCGACAAAGAGCCCTAAAAAGGCAACAAAGAGCCCCAAGAAGGCAAAGAAACCAGCAACTCCTAAGAAAGCAGCCAAGAGCCCTAAAAAGGCAAAGGCAGCCAAACCCAAAACGGCGAAACCTAAAGCAGCCAAGCCTAAAAAGACGGCAGCCAAAAAGAAATAAACTCTATATTTTCTCTTGTGATTTATCAAAAGGCTCTTTTAAGAGCCACCCACTAATTCACAGTAAAAGAGCATTATTTCATCGGTCTTCTGTGCAAAAATGTAAATACCATTAGCTTTAACAAGGCAGTGTAGGAGCGAAATTTTGTTTGTAAATGGGTTCAGATATTTTTATATCTTTCATTCATTTCATTCATATTTTTTTGGTCAAGTTCATTATTTCCTTTTAAAATAATTTGATGAATTCATGACATCACTGTACACTACAAGATATATTTAGTTTGAATTAATTTTATAACATTTAAACAATACATTTTGTTTTTTATCTTCAACCCCCAAAATTTCAGATGGTGCAACTGCCCGAACAAATGAATAGATAAATTAAATTAATTTTTAACATTTTAATAAACAAAAAAGAAAAACTAAATACTATGGCATAATTTAGCTCTGAAACCTTTAATTTAAACACATTTTTTATAAATATCAGTTTTAAAACTGTTGAGATAATTGGAAAAACTTTTGAACAGCTGCAAACATGGCTCTTTTATTATGAATTGACAAGATAATAACAGTAAACATGATAATGCTTCACCCAGAGGATTCCAACTGATCCTTGTGGCATGAGTGAAATACTGAAATTACCAGAAATACTGGTAAAAACAGCTAATTTCAAGTATGAGGAGGTTGATACACTTTCTATGTCAGGTGGTTAAACTACAGTATGTACATACAACTATTTTGTACTGCCTGCCATAAAAAGTAACACAAATTATTTTAAACACTAAAATATTATTTAACAGCTGAAACTTGTCTAAATACATTGTTCATGACTCAAAATTGTGCATTACAACAGTTTTGATTTTTTTTAAGCTTTATTTGTCAATGACCCAAATACATTTATACATTAAATGTGATGATATTGTGAACATTTTTTATGAAATCTAAAGTAACTGTCCATAGACGATATTAAACATGTTTATAGCAGTAAATTATACGATTACACAGCTTTAAGATTGACTTGTTTAATTTTTGATCAATCTTTATAATGTTTTAAAAGCAAACAATTGGGCCAGAGAAGTTTATTTATATAGCAGTTTATACATATCGGTAATTCAGAGTGCCTTACATAAAAAAATAACATACGTACGAAACAAAAATATTAAAAACAATGAAAATTAAGAAATAAAAACTGAAGAAAGATTAAGTAATTAAATCGAAATAAATGCATTAAAAGAAAGCTTTTTTATTAACATTTTGCAAGTAACAACAATTGACAATCCATGCATTAACATATACTGTAAATTCACAATGATTAATGCTCGAATCTGATTAACCAAAGTTCAATGTGCAATTATTTTCAGGGAAACGCACAGCTGAAGTAGTTCTAGGCAGGTCTTGACCGCATTGCAGTTCCATATCACTTCGCCAAATGATTTCAGTTATTGTCAATAGATTCTACAGCCTACAACCGCAAAAGAAACAAAACCTACAACGACACCGGCCAAGTAAATAAATATAGTAAACAAAAGGACAATTCATTGTCATAGTTTTTGCCACAAAATACGTTTTATTGTGTCCTGAAAGCTCTCTCTCTTTCAAACGTTCACAAGTACTTAGTATTGACACACTTGCACAGAAACATTATGTCAGTACTGTTCTGACTAGTCAGTAAAATAGTTTAGTAACTTAAAAACTACATGACATTTCTCACCAGCAACATAAGCTAATAGCTGTGCGGTTCTTGAAGTCGATAAACTTATAGTTTCGCTATTAGTAGAGACAATGCTGCCGTGAGACACACAGACTGCAGTCTCTCAACTGCGTAAATAAATGTATTAATTGATTAACCTGTCAAGGATCAAGCCTCCGTTTCTAATTCTGAAATGGAGGCTTGGGATGAGATGCTTAAGAAATTAGTTCCACACACAAGAGTGTTTTAAGGACAAAAATCTGACAAATGTCATGAAATACAACATGGGAACAGTGTATTAAGGCGAAATAACTGATTCCGGATCGTTGAATTCTTAGAAAATAATGTGCATTACACTTGACTTTGAAGTATTGACAAAGTAAACAGATGATACATAAAATAAATAAAATTGATTACAAAAGATGGCAAATAAAAATTGCTTTACTTTCGTTTTCCCTAAGTAGATCTCATCTAAACATTATCTTTGTTCACAGATGACTTTATAATCTTATTATAAAGTTTTCATTACTTGTTTCTTTTTACATAGGGAATAAGTAAAACTTTTTAATTCAGAAAATACAAGAAAAATGGGTTTTGAAGTTGGAAAATTAGACTTGCTTTATTTACTTATGACCTTTTCCAAGTATGCACAGGATTTTGACTGCATTATGTTATCTAAAAGAACCAGCGTTAGAAAGCATAAATAAGACCTTTTAATTTGTAATATCAAAAAGGATATTAAAAGGATGTAAAAAATCATGTGAAGTGACATCAAAAAATGAAATGAAGCACAGATTCAAAAAGGAAGCTCAGGCCGTTGAGAGGTACTACTGCATGACTCATGCTTGAGGGCTGTCAGTAGCAGAAAGAGGGCTGGCTTTGGAGTTTGGAGAGAAGTTCACTGATTGGCTTGATGATGTGTTCAGACTCCAGCCAATAGGAGACGGTGGGCTTTTACTTAACAAGCTAATCACTATTATCTATCATATTTTACTTCGTGCTCTAGACCACTAAGTAATATTTTATAATGAGTGGACGAGGAAAAACCGGTGGCAAGGCTCGCGCCAAGGCCAAGAGTCGCTCTTCCAGGGCTGGTCTGCAGTTCCCCGTCGGTCGTGTTCACAGGCTTCTCCGCAAAGGCAACTATGCCCACCGCGTTGGTGCCGGCGCTCCGGTGTATTTGGCCGCTGTGCTCGAGTATCTTACTGCTGAGATCCTGGAGTTGGCTGGAAACGCCGCTCGCGACAACAAGAAGACCCGTATCATTCCTCGTCACCTGCAGCTGGCGGTGCGCAACGACGAGGAGCTGAACAAGCTTCTGGGTGGCGTGACCATCGCTCAGGGTGGAGTGCTGCCCAACATTCAGGCCGTGCTGCTGCCCAAGAAAACCGAGAAGCCAGCGAAGAAGTAAACTGACTGGGGGCGCTCTTCAAACCAAAGGCTCTTTTAAGAGCCACCCAATTTGTCCTTAAGAGTGATTCCATTCCTCCCGTGTGTATTTGCATTTTTGTTATTTCAGTGAACATCATTTAAGTGATACTTGAGATGGATGTTAATGAGTCGTCAGTGTTTGAACTCCACAATGTTAACATCAAAATAACTGATTTGGAAGACTCTTTCAACTCCATTCATAAATGTATATATTTTTATTTTCTGTCTCTAGCCCACTTTGGCATACCATTCATAAATGAAACTTATTTTTTCAGTTTGTTTATGTCTCTGAAGTCTTAACTTAAAGTACATGGTGGAGAATTTTTAGGCAATGCACTGCATTTAAGAGATTTTATATTATGAAAGTGTAACTAGTTTCATTAGCGTGGATAAAATATCTAAACTTATTTATATATACATATAAAAACAGAAAACATTTAATGTAAGTAGCAGTACCATCTAAATTATTAACTCTTATTTTTATCTCAACTCTTTATTGAAATCTTAAATGTGGAATCACGGGTTTTGATGAACAAATTCAAAAAATCATTTCGCCTCTTCTAACAAATGATGTTTGGGCGGGAAAGGAAACACAAAGGGTAATTTCTAGTTTGAAAACAGGAGGCGCACAGCCATTGGCCAACTGTTATTACGACAATAACCAATTGAATGTCTCTGAGGCTACACCATCCAATGAATGCTTGGCAGCCTTAGCCTTAAATATACCGTGTTCAAATAAACCGTTTATTCATTCGTGGTTTACGAAGCAGCAACTGCATTAGATAAAATGGCAAGAACCAAGCAGACCGCTCGTAAGTCCACCGGAGGAAAAGCTCCGAGGAAGCAGCTGGCCACTAAAGCTGCCCGTAAGAGCGCACCAGCCACCGGAGGCGTTAAGAAGCCTCATCGTTACAGGCCCGGTACCGTGGCGCTGAGAGAGATTCGCCGCTATCAGAAATCCACTGAACTGCTGATACGCAAACTGCCTTTCCAGCGTCTGGTCAGAGAAATCGCTCAAGATTTCAAAACCGATCTGCGTTTCCAGAGCTCAGCTGTCATGGCCCTGCAGGAGGCTAGCGAGGCTTACTTGGTCGGTCTGTTTGAGGACACCAACTTGTGCGCCATCCACGCCAAGAGAGTCACCATCATGCCCAAAGACATTCAGCTGGCCCGCCGCATTCGCGGAGAGCGCGCCTAAATACACAGTTGCATTACTCCTATAAACCCCAAAGGCTCTTTTAAGAGCCACTTCATTAACTCCGTAAAAGGCTATCCATTTATTTTTTCTTTTTGCGACTGTATGGTCACTTTACAAGAACGTTTGCTGAACTAGTCCTGTTTTTAATCTTAAACTACTGTTGTGCGAGTACGTTTAATAAAGTTTCTATCGTTTATTTAAACCCCAGTCATTTCCTCAAATATAGTAATTTATCGCTTGTTTTTGCATTCGTGTATGTATATAACAATATATAAAGCCTAGTCTATGAAATTATAGTTAATTGCTTTGAGTATTTAAGAATACGCTGGCTCTGCTTCTGGGTTACATTTTATAAATATAAAAAAAAACTATCCTCCGCGTATGTAGTCAAAGAACTACATTTCAATCAATCGTTCCAAAAATAAAAAAGCGGGAAATGAAACAAAGGAACTGATGGGGGGGTTGTTGTCGATGTGGTCCGTTAAATTTTAAAGCTTCTGATTGGCTCGCCAACAACTCAAGGAACTCAACTCAACTTCATTGTGACCAATGAAATCATTCTATGGGTTGGTGCAAGATGACTCAAGATCACAGAAGGCCGTTCTTCCCTTTTGAAATTAGCATAGGGCAGTATATAAAAACCCGCCGGTAGGTTCACTGCTGTATTGTTCGTTGAGTATCTTTGAACGAATCATCATGCCTGAACCAGCGAAATCTGCACCCAAGAAGGGCTCGAAGAAGGCCGTCACTAAAACCGCCGGCAAGAGTGGAAAGAAGCGCAGGAGGTCCAGGAAGGAGAGCTACGCTATCTACGTGTATAAAGTTCTGAAGCAGGTTCATCCCGACACCGGAATCTCCTCCAAGGCGATGGGAATCATGAACTCTTTCGTCAACGACATCTTCGAGCGGATCGCCGGTGAAGCGTCTCGTCTCGCTCACTACAACAAGCGCTCCACCATCACATCGAGAGAGATCCAGACCGCCGTGCGTCTGCTGCTGCCCGGAGAGCTGGCCAAACACGCCGTGTCTGAGGGCACAAAGGCCGTTACCAAATACACCAGCTCCAAGTAAAGCAGTGTATCATCTGATCAGCAAATCCAAAGGCTCTTTTAAGAGCCATCCATGTTGTCTTTTAAAAGAGTTTCCTGCACCGGTACCTGTTGTACCATATTAAGTTCTTCTCTTGGAATTGTGTAGTACTTACTATATCCAGCTAAACTTAAATCAATTTTGATTTTACATTAACTTTTTTTTTGTTAAATTCATAAATGTTTTGCGGTATAATCTCAGGTGGTTGAGGGCAGGTTTTCTAACTGAGAAGATATTAATCTTAAACGGGAAAGACCTAGCTCACAAAAGTTTGGAAACCAGTTGATTCATTATTGAAGATATTACATCTAAAATGAGCATGTTAAAGCGACTTGGCTTTTTATATATATATATATATCTGTTAGTGCTATTCTTAAACTTGATATTTTGTTTTAAATAAATTGTCAGTGCAGATCTGTTTGAAATACAATAAAACCAGCATTTCACACATTCAATAGTTTCAAAATATTGAATAATAGTGAGGTTTCTCAGTGACAAGTGACAATCAGAATAGAAACAATCAAAATGTCTGCAGTTTCATTACTCTCTCAGTACAAAGAACATTTCTCATTCATAGGCCTCTTATGAAACCATTTTCAATGAAAAATTGTCTGCTGATTGTAACCCATCATTAACTTGTGCACATTGGTCTCTTGTCTGATTCAAGCTGTGTGCCCAGAAAAGGTATAGAAATGTGTTTGTAATTATAAAGGCAAAAAAAAAAAAAAAAAAAAGGAATTGAATATAATATGATTGTATATGCTTTGGTGGATGGTGCTCTGTATATTTAACCTCTTAAACTTCAAACTTATTTTCCACCTGAAATTGACATGACTAAATTTGAAGCCTCCCCTTACTCGCAGTTAAGTACATAAAACCGTTCTTCACTTGCGTCGGTTGACTATTAATGTTCCATCAAGACTTTTAAATATGAAAGGAGGATCATAATTATGTAATTACGGACCTGGTACCGTGTTTACAGAATGAAGAGGTTGGAAAGAGACTGCTCAATGAATACACTGTCTCTCCACTTCCTCATTCTGGAAGTACAAGTTCTGGATGGTGAACCAATGATTCTGTCAGCCGTCCTGAGTGTCTGTTGTAATGTTTTTCCGTTGAGTTTAGGAGCTGAGCCATGCAAGACAGCAACTCAGGGGAATAGGACAGACTCAATGACAGCTGAGGAAAACTGAATCAGCAGTTCAGGTTAAACTTGGCACAGGAAGGCCTACAACCACTGCTAGGCATCTGTTCATCTACATGCAGACTCATCTGTGTCATGAACAAGGTAATAGGCCTAATTGTGTTGTCATCTGTAAATATAGCTTTGAATCTTTTCAAAACGTGTATGGTTTGGTTTGGTGGTGGGTTGGATTTGATATCACATGCTCTGGATGAAGTATTTGTGATACAAAACTAAAGCCACTGGGGACTTCATTACTGCTACTCTCAATATTTCCTGACAGCACAATGCGATCAGGAAGATGATTCCAATGTTCATGTGTGTATAAATATTGTAGAAGCAAAGTCCTAGATTAACTTCACTGGTATTACAGTGACAGGAAAAATGGGGTCTTACTCGTCACAGAAGCACGTCTAAAATCCGTAAACAAGTGCGAGTTTAATTAAAACACAAAAATATACAAAAATCCTGTTGGCTCTTGTATCCTATGATATTACACTTATTAAACATTTATCTTGTGTTTCCTTACATGCTTAAACACAAGTTTTATCCATAAATGACAGCAAAACGGTAAGAAAACTTTTTCTCAGAACATAAATTATACATCAGAAAACATAATAATACTGAAATATATATATACAGGAAATATCAGAACTGCCTCCCAAAGAAAGTTGCAAAAATTATACTTTTATTCCTTGCATATCAACACTGTAAGCAAACAATAACAGTATAACAATTATTGACATTAAATTGGGTCTAACAAATATTAAATGTTTTGCCCTCACAGCACCAATAGCCAACAAGACCCAAATATCAGAACCATGAGAATAGATTGATTATGGTTCCAGCTCTGTGTGTTTGACAGTCTAAGGGAGCAACTGTATTCATTGTTTGGGCACTTGAAATATAAAAGTGGCAGACTTTCATGTGAGATTCAGTTCAGTTCATTTTATCTCATTGGCACAAGTATTTATTATATGTGTGTGTGTGTGTGTGTGTGTGTGTGGAACCATGTTTAATTAAGCACCATCAGTTTAAGAGGCCTGATAAAATGTGCTCAGGGTCTGAATACTTAGGACCATGTGATATTTCAATTCTTCTTTTTTTATAAATCTGCAAAAATGTCAAGAATTCTGTCAATATGGGGTTCTGTGTGTACATTAATGAGGAAAAAAAATGAACTTAAATGAGTTCAGCAAATGACTGCAATATAACAAAGAGTGAAAAATTTAAGGGGGGTTTGAATACTTTCTGTACCCACTGTATATATATATATGTTGTTTTTATTTGCTATTTAAAGGGTTAGTTCACTTTCAAATGAAAATTAGCCCAAGCTTTACTCACCCTCAAGCCATCAGGTGTAAATGACTTTCTTCTTTCTGATGAACACAGTCAGAGAAATATTAATAAAAATCCTGACGCATCCGAGCTTTATAATGCCAGTGAACAGGGGTCACAAGTATGAGCTGAATAAAGTGCTTCCATCCATCATAAACGTACTCCACACGGCTCTAGGGGTTTAATAAAGGCCTTCTGAAGCAAAGTGATGCGTTTGTGTAAAAAAAGATATATATATTTAACAAGTATGAAGTAAAACATCTAGCTTCCACCAGACCACCTTCAGTATTCAATGCACGAAGAAAGTGTAAAACTCTTGCAGTTCAAAAGGTTTACGCTACGTCTTGCGCCTTCCCTATTCAACTTAAGGAAAAAGTGTTACTGACGCGACACCAGTTTACACTTTCTTTGAAGCTTGAATACGGAAGGCGAAACTGCGATGGAGACTGATAGGGCAGAGAAGAAACTGTTGTTATTTTTGTTCGTTTTTGCTCTCAAAAAGTATTCTTGTCTCTTCATAACATTAAAGTTGAACCACTGTAGTCACGTTGACTATTTTAACAATGTCTTTGCTTCTTCTGTGGACCTTGAATGGTAACTTTGTTGCTATGGGAGATAAAAAAGTAAAACCTCAGAATTCATCAAAAACATCTTAATTTGTGTTCCCAAAAATAAACGGAAGTCTTATGGGTGTAGAACGACATAAGGGTCAGTAATTAATAACAGAAATTTCATTTTTGGGTGAACCTTTAATAGATTCATAGTTCTCATCTACTTCTTCGACTTATTAAGTCTCTCTCATAGAAACATATGACTTCTCTAGCAACAGTAACAGGACAATTTATATTGTATTTTTTCTTCACCAAATTTGTCATAATCTTTAGACCAGAGGCGAATTAATTTTTGCTATTGAAACATTTTTTGCAGGAATGCATGAATTAATTTGACATTACATGTAATGTACTATATTCAAAAGTCCATTAAGATTTATTTAGTTATTTTTGAAAGAAATTAATATTTTTATACCGCAAGGATGCATTAAATTGTTTAAAATGTTTTTGTAAATTGTTTTATTGTTTATTGTGACAGTAAATACATCTATAATGTTACAAAAGATTTATGTTTCTAATAAATGTGGTTCCTTTGAACTTTCTATTCATCAGAAGAATCCTATGAAAAATAAAAATAAAAAAAACAATCCACAAAAATGTGAAGCAGCACAGTGATCATGTGACACTGAAGACTGAAATGATGCTGAAAATTCAGCTTTGATCACAGGAATAAATGACATTTTAAAATATAATACAATAGACATTTTTAACTGTAGTGTTTCAGAATATTATTTTTACTGTATTTTTGTTCAAATAACATGCAACCTTGGTATCAAAATATCTTTTAAGAGTGATTTTCATACAAAAATGTGAATTCATACGAAATCGTCACCTCACAAAGCGTCTCGGTTACAACTGTAACCTTAGTTCCCTGAAGAGGGAACGAGACGCTGCGTCGAGTATTTGATGCAATGGGAACTGTAAATGTTAAATCAGTCTAATGGTGTGACGGGACGTCAGAGGCAGTGACGTCACGACCAGGAAATAAAAGGCACGCTCAAACAGAACCACATCAGCTTCAAAAGTCTGAAGTAGTTGCTGAAAGGCATGCCGGAAGTATGGCAGAATGATGCAGCGTCTCGTTCCCTCTTCAGGGAACTAAGGTTACAGTCGTAACCGAGACGTTCCCTTTCAAGGGAAGCTCGCGCTGTGTCGAGAGTTTGACGCAATGGGAACAAGAATGCCCACGCCGCCATAATGACCAATGCCTGCAATGTGGGAAAAAAGTCCCAGTACAACGAGGCCAGTACCCGAGTCCCAATAGAACCCAAGTCAAGGTCATAGAACCTGACAAACATGTGCGGTGAGGACCAGCCCGCCGCATCACAAACGTCCTGTAAGGATACTCTGGAGAGCAGAGCCTTAGAGGCAGCCATACTCCTGGTCGAGTGGGCCCGGACAATCAAGGGTGACGGCTGTCCATCCGACTCATAACCAAATGAAATAGCCTCGACTATCCACTTGCTCATCCTCTGATTAGATGCCGGGCCCCCCTTCCTGGGAGACCCGAAGCATACGAACAGCTGTTCGGTCTTGCACCACAGGGCAGCTCTGTGGACATACGCATCTAATGCCCGCACTGGGCAGAGCAGATTGTTACGTTCCTGGTCTGGACCCCCGAAGGGAGGGGGACAGAAAGCCTGCAGTACTATGGACCTGGGCACCATGGTGGGAACTTTAGGGACGTACCCAGGTCTGGGGCAGAGAAAAGCTTTCACCATCCCAGGCGCAAATTCCAAAAATCTGCTATATGGAATCTAAATGTGCTTATATGTGAATTATCAGTGTCAGTGTTTTGAGGGTTAGGAGGAGTTTTATCCCCTTATAAACATTAAAACAAATCACCATAAATCAATGTGGGTTATTACAAAAGTGCCTTAACAGTCTCTTTTTAAGAAATTTGGCCAACATTTCATCCCCGAGACTTGTTTGCTTATTAAGGACATAAAAAGAGATAATGTTAATGTATAATGAAGTATGTAGAAGTGTGTAGAAGTAATCTAAAGCAAGTGTAGTTAGTAGAAAAATTCTATTAATCTCTACTCTGCCTTTAATATGGAGCAATGTTGCGCAATAATGTGCTTGTGTTTCTGTTTTTCAGTGTCACGTTCAGGTCAGATTTCTTCAACATCCTGATCTCTCGCTCTCTTTGTTGTTTTCAGAGTTGAAAATTAATGTTTTTGAGTGTTTGACAGTTTCATCTGCTGAAGAGCAAAGTCAGAATGGCGTAACAGAGAAAGAAACTTCAAACTGATATTAACATGTTTTAAAAGATTCATAATATTCATTTTACATATTTTTATTTCTGTCTGCTTATTTTGATTGAACTCATATTTGTCATTAAGCATGACAAATATTTTAGTGTCATTCTGCTTTTATTTGATACATATTTAGATTTGTCATAACCTTAAAAGAACAAACTTCTGTGACTTCATGTCTTTGTGATGTTTGTTATTGCAATAGTGAAAGCTTGACAATGATTCTGTTCTTCAATTTTATTTGGTTTTGATTACAGACCTGTTTAGTTTCACTTGTGAGAAATTTGTAAACAGACCAAAGTTTTGTTCTGTATCACTTGTTCTGCAATAAGTTGAAATTCGTGTATATACCAATGAGTGTGACATAAATGTATATCATCGTCTCACATGTCCACCTTTGTAAACCATCATCTAAGCCTAAAATAAATGTCTTGATCATATTTTCATAGCATTTCATTATAAGATGCTTAAAGTTGTCCTTTAGATGCTCAGTGCCACAAAACTGCAAAGGTCTGTATACATTTGAAAGCAATTTTACACGAATCCCTAGTTTGAAAAACCGTGATTATTTTGTACAATTTTCAGTAAAGGGGAGACAAAGACATCAGAAATATCTTGAAATGCATGGAATAAGGAACACCAGGTACTTTGGCATTTTAACAGCATAAAAAAAATACCTCAAACAGCAGCAATATGGTAGTTAATAAATAATAATCAAAGGAATCTTTTCCACAAAAGGACTTACATTCCAGACACAAGCTTGGCTATAAAGAGTCCTCAGATTAAGAGAAGCATATTAACATTTGTGACCTCAGTTCATCTTCTCCTGTTTGTAATCACATGGGCAGTCGAGTCTGC
>CM074280.1:27390528-27405528 GCA_037194245.1 Opsariichthys bidens | reverse complement strand
AAAGATAGAATAGTCAGATGATAGATAGAAAGAAAGAAATAGTCAGATGATAGAAAGATTTTGAGTTTGAATGAGTTTAAATGGATTAGAAATAGTACATAGAATGGCAGCTTCATTGAGTCTAATTGGCAGTTTAAATTTGAATTTTGACAGTTGGAGTTTGAACAGTCTTGGCTCATCTGAACATTCCGTCAATAGAAGTCAATGGGATTTTTCCGAGGTTTGATCAGGATTTTTAGGAAAACCGTAAGTCAGACCAGTCTGAAAAGATATAGCAACCCGAGTCAGAATAGTCTGAAGGTCTGGTCCGAGTTTGGTGGTTGTAGCTTAGATGGTCTAGGAGGAGTAGCGTTTAGAAATTTGGCTAAGAAGAATAATAATAACTAGATAGAAAAAATTCGTTGAAACGAATTTTAAGTTGGCTTGAAAAAGCCCAGTCAGAAAGTTTGAAGTAGTTTTAAAAGCTTAAAGTTTGAAATAGTTTAAGTTTTACTTTAGAAGTTTTGATAGATAGATAGATAGATAGATAGATAGATAGATAGATAGATAGATAGATAGATAGATAGATAGATAGATAGATAGATAGTTACTTGTGATCAAATGATAGATAGATAGATAGATAGATAGATAGATAGATAGATAGATAGATAGATAGATAGATAGATAGATAGATAGATAGATGGTTAGTTGTGTTCAAATGATAGATAGATAGATAGATAGATAGATAGATAGATAGATAGATAGATAGATAGATAGATAGATGGTTAGTTGTGTTCAAATGATAGATAGATAGATAGATAGATAGATAGATAGATAGATAGATAGATAGATAGATAGATAGATAGATAGATAGATAGATAGATAGATAGATAGATAGATAGATAGTTACTTGTGATCAAATGATAGATAGATAGATAGATAGATAGATAGATAGATAGATAGATAGATAGTTACTTGTGATCAAATGATAGATAGATAGATAGATAGATAGATAGATAGATAGATAGATAGATAGATAGATAGATGGTTAGTTGTGTTCAAATGATAGATAGATAGATAGATAGATAGATAGATAGATAGATAGATAGATAGATAGATAGATAGATAGATAGATGGTTAGTTGTGTTCAAATGATAGATAGATAGATAGATAGATAGATAGATAGATAGATAGATAGATAGATAGATAGATAGATAGATAGATAGATAGATAGATAGATAGATAGATAGATAGATAGATAGATAGATAGATAGATAGATAGATAGATAGATAGATAGATAGATAGATAGATAGATAGATAGATAGATAGATAGCTGTGAGCTTTCATCTGGATTCATCCTGTTTCTCCAGTCCGGCATGGTCCTTTCTCATAATAATATACCATTAGGGGTGTGACGAGACCACTATCCCACGAGACGAGACGAGACACGAGATTGGGTTCACGAGACGAGATTTTTATAGTATTTTTAAGAAATCCTCAATAATGAAACGTATGAAGGGAAAATAGTCTTTTATTCAACTGAAAATCATAAAATGCAAAAATGTTGGTGCATTTGGAAATCAACTTGTAATGCATGTCATTTTACTTCTATTTTAATGAATTATTTGCAGTAAAACAACATGAAACACTGCTAAATGTTTTGCCACAAAATCAACCAATTGTTTTCTGCCCTGTATAATTTCACATGAGAAATCTCACTGAACTTCTTTCTATAGATTGAACATAAATTAAACAGTATAAATAAAATAAACATAAAAAATTCAAATTACACTTTAAGTGTCACTTTAACTGCAGTACAAAGTTGACTATTTCCCAGTCACTATTGATTGTGTGGCTGTAACTGTTATAAAGCTCTGCGTACACCGAGAAGTCCAGCCGTCAGCAGTGATAGCGATGCTTTCTGCCTCTTTAGGGGCCGTTCACATATCGCGCCTAAAAAAGCGTGTAAAGCGCGGCCGCGTCGCTTCCTCCTCCTTTTGCACGCGTTCGGGAGCTCGCACTTCTGTAGCGTCTGTCGTTGCTATGCAACCATGAACTGTGCTCTCCACGACAGTCGCTTGGTTCTTGTCACATGACAAGACATTCTGAAATGTTGAGATGTTTTCATCTCGCCGCGGCACAGGCGCGCCAGGAAAAAAACAAGCGCGCCATACCATATGCGCGCCGCGACCGCGTCGCTTCCATTTTGCGAGAATGCATAGTTTTCTTACAATGTTTTCACATTGTTTGTGTCTTGTGTGTTATTCTTGCGCCAAAAACCAAAATGTTTCCACACAAACGATTTGAAAGTGGCGGGGGTATCTTGAATAATAATTTCACCCTCACACTGATAGCACGACGAGACAACTTTTCAACTCGACGAGAAATCTCGTCACGTTTAATCTCGCGAGATCTCGTCACACCCCTATATACCAGTAATATCACTGAAATTGTGCACATACTTCTGAAATGTTTGTTACACATTTATTTTTTTTCTGAATAAATTAATTGCAATTATTTGGGAGTTGTTGTTATTTTATTATGGGGGTGTTATGTTTTAGTTTATAAATAATTACTATTATAAAAATTATAATAAAAACTAATATAACGGCTGGCCAATGAGGTGATAGAAGTCTGCATAACTAATGAGCTGTCATTCGGAGTCTTCCGTTTCGCGGTCGTTTTCTTCAGGTGAGTAGGAACTATTTCTAAGGTAATTCTTGATCAAATATTATCAAAATAAGTCTCTCTGTGTTAACGAGATGATGCAGCTAAACTTATTTATTTGAATTTAAATGTCTGTAACTGTTGAAACATGAATAAAATGCTAATTTCCGTTAAGCATTACGAAACGTCCGAGCGAACCTCAGGAGAATGCGTAACGGTTTCTGCCTTCCGACTAATTGTTTGTTTTGTTTAAAACATTTACTGATATCCACAGTATTCGTTATTTTGACATAAACAGGAACAAGACGCCCAATTTAATATGAAATATGAGCCTCTGCTACACTGTAGTCGTGACTATAAACAAAGCTTCTCGGGACTTTAATTCATTCATACTCGACGCCAGAGGGCGCTGAAAGTCCACAAGTGACTAACTTAGTCATGAAACACATGAATCAGTCATGAATCGTTCAAGGAAAACATAAGCTATCGCTGAATAAAAAGCTGATAGAGACGTGACTAATGGAACATGAAAACAATAAACATACGATTGTGACAATATATGGTGTGCCTGTGTTCTTGAAGTTATCTCAGGTAACGTTAGTATTTTCCTAAGAATAATAAAGTGTATTTGTAATGCAATGCTAATCAACATACATTTACCTAGTATTCTACACAGTGATAAAGGCTATTTTCTGCCTTCTTCTGTGATAAGAAGCCTCATCAGATCGAAAGCAAACATTATATTGTCATGTGTTGATGATCACGTCAGGGTGAGAAAGTGGCACTTTTACTGCAAAAGTAACCAAAGCGCTGCTAATAATGGCAGTTACTTTTATTAATAGAAACGAAATGATATCCATGTATGTGTGTTGTCTTACCCATTTCTCCCTTTTGCTTGTGTGTTAACAGTCTGCTACTGCTGTGTAAGTATTTTAATGGATAGCCTCACAGATTCTCACTATTTGCATGTAATTATCATGGTTAAAACCTAAACTTTTAGTCCTAAATTGTATAACAGCAGAACGGATTGCAGAGATGGAGAACATGGGTGGAGAACAGACATAAATTATAATGTTTTTCTTATAGTTACCTTACTTTGCTGACATCTAGAACTTTTGTAGTAAATAAATACAACACCAATAAGATTCAGATTAGTCAATAATATTTTTAAGACTTTAAAGTGTTTTGATGTCCATCCATACAGACCTGTGTAATTATTTTTCTCCCTCTTTCTTCTATGTGAATCCATGTCTGTAAAATCTTCCCAGGTCATTGCATCCTTTGCGGTAAGTAACCTTTTTAAATGACTGTCACATTCTCATTATTTGCATTTGCAATAATATATAATAGCAATTTACACTATATTTCACAACATGTAATCTCTTTTGTTAAGCACTTAACATTTGAATGACATGTTTGGCTATTAGATCATGATTACTTATTTCATATGTTATTATTTCATATATCTATTAGATATCACATCTTCTCCACTGCCTCCTCTCCACTGCCAACTGCCATCAGCACCTTCATTTTAAGGTAATTAATTTAATCAGATTCACCTCATTAATACTCTTGATATAAATCATCTATATGGTTTGCATGGTTTGTTTTTGAGAATTGAATTCATTCTCACTAGCTGTTTATTTTTTATTTTTTTCATTTATTCATAGGGTTGAGGCTGCTTTGGCTGTCTATGCAAGTAACGCACACAACATGTTTATCAGACACATCAGTAATATGTTTATATTGATTAATGTCCTGTAGGCTACACTTACACATTGTTACCTTAGTCTTTAATGTATGTAAGATTGTGAGATTTTACACATTTAGCCATTGGTGGAAATTAGCGTAAAGTAGAGCTGCACAATGATTCATAAATTGAAAATCACAATTTTTTTGTGTGAAATGGAGATCACAATTCGCGCACGATTCTGAATAAAAAAAAAAAACATTAGACAACTAAACAAAATAACATGCATCTAGAGGTTCTGACAAAATGTTCCTTGCTTTAGACTATTTAAAAATATATTCATTTAAAGGAAATAAATTTAATTTGAAAGGAATCATTGTCTCATTCATAAAGACTTTTCATTATTGAATGAATCAGCATTTGTGAATAAATCTTTTAAATGAACCATTCAATGACAAACACTTTATTTAAACAGTTTCTCGTCGCCACCTCCTGTCCTAATGATAAGCAAAACATTATAATAAATTCATACAATAAATACAATAATAAATACAAGTGTTATAATACTTTCACAAGATGATTTACTCTTATTTTGATCACTACCATGACATCAGTGTTTAAATGTTAGTAATAACTAAAAAATGATAATATGGGGTTGAAGAAACTGTTAAAAGTGCTTCATATTGTACATTTACATGGCAGCTGCTCTCTCTGAATCAGTGGCAGCTGAACACAGATTAGAATGTTGTATTGTGATGATCGTACTTTCAAAGGTTAACCAAAGTCCCTGAAGTCTCTGGAAACTCTAAACAGTTTCACATCACAAGCATCAGCGGAGCATTAGCAGCACGTTTTGTCACTGCCATTATCAATGAATGAGAGCGTTTACGTCGGAATCGTGACGGCCGACCCTCTCATTTATTAACACGGGCAGCGACAAATTACGTGCCGTTCGCGCTCCGCTGATTATTGCGATTTCACATCGCAGGAGTAACAGTGCAGCTCCACACAGGAATAAATTGAAAATGCTTGCTCTGCTCCACTCGCTCCACGCCAGTGGACACACACCATAATAGACATAGCGTAATCGTTGTCATTTAGGAATAAGTTTGCGTGGGGGTTTGAATCGAGATCGCAATCTAACAATTAATCGTGCAGCACTATAGCGAAAGTTAGTTAATTTAAGTTATAGAGCATGTGCAGTTCATGTAAATGTTGAGTAAAAACAAGGTTTCATAACTTAAATGAACAGCTTGATTTGTGTGAGATGTGACCAAAACTGCTGTCTTTTTTCCCTACAGTAGATTGGACGTCTTTGTTTCCATCTCTGTAAGAACTATTTTTAAATTTAACGGTAGTGTCATCACCCAGAATGCAGTTAATTTCATACAAATGTTATTCAGTCATGTTGAAAATTTTGATTTACTTCATTTTGTATTTATTTGTTATTATGTTATCTGTACTGTAAGTAACCATTTTAGAAATTGTTTTAGTAGAATTATTATTATTATTATTATATTTGCACAATTAACTATTTGGTGTTTTAATTACCGTATTTTCCGGACTATAAGCCGCAACTTTTTTCCCCGCTTTGAACTTTGCGGCTTAAACAAAGACGCGGCTAATATGTGGATTTTTCCCGCTTTCAAATTTTTTTCATTCAAAAAAACATTGTGATGTGCTCAGTTTTTTGGCGGCACGTTTACCGTTTAGATTAAATCGAGCACGCTCAAACTTCCCATCATTCTGATTACGGTAGTCATTTTGTCACTCTCATCATGACAAAGACACAGAGAAATGCATATGATGCATATCGCATCTTTTGCGCGCGCATATTCATTATTTCCTATGTTGGCGCGTGGCAAGCGCGCGCAAAAGACGCGATATGTGAACGGCCCCTTAGTTGTCTTTTTGCACCGAGTCAATTCCTCACGCTGCTGTTTCCAACGTCTTCTCATCGACTCATGAAGACCAAGCTCCCGTGCAGCAGCTCTATTTCCTTTTCCAACAGCCAGATCAATCGGCTTCAACTTGAGAGCAGCATCATATGCATTGCTCCGTGTCTTTGTCATGATGAGGGTGACAAAATGACTACCGTAATCAGAATGATGGGAAGTTTGAGCGCGCTCGATTTAATCTAAACAGTAAACATGCCGCCAAAAAACTGAGCACATCACAGAATGTGAATGAACATTCGCGGTGTTGAGATGTTTCAACTGTGCAGATCCGACTGAAAGCCAAAACAATCGCCACCATGATGAAGTTTGAGGATTTTAGAGGTTAATTTGTTTCAATGTACCTGTAGACACCTGCGACTTATAGACGTGTGCGGCTTATTTATGTTCAAAATAATATATATTTTTTAAATTCAGTGGGTGCGGCTTATATTCAGGTGCGCTCAATAGTCCGGAAATTACGGTAAGTGCAATTTTGTATTTCCTGTTTTCTGTAAAAAATGTAATCAACTTGTTTTTTCTGTGTGTGTGTGTGTCTCTGTGTGTGTGTGTGTCCTTTACTGTCCTTTACTGTCCGGTCCTGTCTATGTTTTTATATTCATTTTTCACTCAAACTTTTATCTTGCTTGAAACTCTACCTCTTGCCCATTCTACTCTTTCTCTTCCGAAAACCAAAAACATGCTGGCTGCTATACAAAAACGCTGCTGCACTGCTTGCTGCTTCGCCTGCTTGCAAACCAAACGCAATCTTACCCCAAAATGCAAAAAACAAAATGCATAAACCCAAAACGCTCATGCAAGCTTGCTATTGCATCTTAAAAATTAAAGAGCCAGACCCATTCCAAGATTCTTTGAATCCCCAAAACTCTTTGAAAACCAAAAACTCTCTGAAAAACATTACTGTGAAAAGCTTGACTTGACTGAAAACCTTGACTTGACTGAAAAACTTGAACATTGAAACCAGGTGAGAACAGTCAACTACAGATTGAGAAAGAGTGAAAAAGAAATTTTCAGATTTCACTACGTTGAAATATCAACTCTTTTAAAGTACACAATCATTTTTCCATTAACCTAACTTCACATTAACTACGTATTTGCTTGATTGCCAGTGTTGAAACATCACCATGCCAAGAAAAGGAAAGAGGAGTGCTTCTCAGAAACAGCGCAGAAAGCTAGAAGCTTCATGTGGCACTAGTAGTGGTACCAACTCTGTATCAGGTATGAATGATGCAAATCCGTATGTTCTGTCTGTTGCAGCATCCCACTGTCAAAGTGATCCTAGGTACAGCATTAGCTCCAGAGGCCGCCAGTGTACTTGCAATTCCTTGATGTTTCTAGCTGTTCATAACGAGCATAACGAGCTACATACTTGCGATTTAGATTGCATTTTGCAGAAAGGGGATGCACTTTACACTACTATCAAAAAAACACTTATGAGAAAAAAAACGACTTGTGAGTAATTTTTTAAATTTTGACGAGCTACCAGACACAATTAAGACAAACTCAGGCTGGTACAACATCCTGAAACATCCTCAGAGATTTGGATTTCTGAGAGATTTACCTGCACTAGGCGAGTATGAAAATCTTGAGAGTACTCTGCAATGTCTCAGAGCTGACGTGACTGATGCGTTGCTGTTGTGTGCGGACTTGTGTATCGCTGTATTCAGAGACCGTTCAGGGAGGTTCGGTTACTTTGATTCTCACTGCAGAACAACAGATGGCATGTCTACTGATAAAAGCACTGGTACGGCCGTAATGTTGACCTTTTTCCATTTAGAAAACATGGTAGAGAGGCTGCTACTGTTGTTTCAATGGTGTTTCCACTCAAGAGACAACCAACAGTTTAATCTGCTGCCGATATCATTTTTAAAAAGAACAACTGAAAGCAGTGTACATTCTGAAGTCTCCCTGAACTGCTGTGAGCTTGAACGTGATGTGCAACCATCCACCTCTTTTGAGAACAAAGCTCTCTCTAACAAAGAGCAATGCAGGTCTGCTGTTGTCTCACAACAGTATGTTCAACAACCATCCGAGACTACCGTTATTGGAGCTACATCAACTAATGAACAAGCCAACTTGACTTATCAAGATAAAATGGAACTTGACCAATATTCACAATCAACAATAGCAACAGTATGTTCTGAAGTCTCTCTGAACTGCTGTGAGCTTGAGCGTGATGTGCAACCGTCTATCTCTGTTGAGAACAAAGCCCTGTCAAACAAGGAACAATGCAGGTCTGCTGATATCTCACAAGAGTATGTTCAAGTACTAGATCCAGTTCAACAACCATATAAGACTACCGTTATTGAAGCTACATCCACTACTGAACAAGCCCACTTGACTTATCAAGATAAAATGGAAGTTTACCAATATTCACAATCGACAATCAAGCAGACAGAAAAACTGAACAAAACCCGAAAGCGAAAGGCTTACTATAAAAAATGGCAGAAAGAAATGGTTCAGAGACATGGTGTATTTGACAAAAAACACGCTATACGTAACATCTATGATTATAAAACTAGTATGGAATACAGGCAAAAACAAAAACAAGCCATGAAGAAAAATTATTGGAATAATATGCTTTACAGAGAAAAACACAAACAAGCAATGAAAAACAAATATAAAAATGTCAATGAATGCAGAGAGAGAAAAAAGAGTAAAATAACCTTAAATTACAGGAATGATGAACAATTTAGGGAGAGACAAAAGAATTATATAATTAAAAATTACAGGAATGATGAACAATTCAGAGAGCGACAAAAGAACTATATAATAAGAAATTACAGAAATGATGAACAATTCAGAGCGCGACAAAAGAACTACATAATGAGAAATTACAGGAATGATGAACAATTCAGAGAGCGGCAAAAGAACTACATAATGAGAAATTACAGGAATGATGAACAATTCAGAGAGCGACAAAAGAACTACATAATGAGAAATTACAGGAACGATGAACAATTCAGAGAGCGACAAAAGAACTACATAATGAGAAATTACACGAACGATGAACAATTCAGAGAGCGACAAAAAAACTATATAATGAGAAATTATAGGAACAATGCTAAATATAAGGAACAGCATATGCAATATCTTGTTGATAGATATTTAAAAGATCCAATTTTTAGGCAAAGGCAAAAGGACCATTATACAAACCGATGCAAAAATGATCCTAACTTCTATGAAAAAAGGAAGAACACTTTTAAACAACGTTATCACTGTGATGCACATTTTATGGCTCGTCAGAAAGAATATTATTTATTCAAATCTAAAAACAAAATATCTAAACGCAATGGACTTCACAAACTACGTTGTGCACAACACATACAGCACAAATACAAAAAAATGTATCTGATGCGCCGGCAGATAGACATGTTACAAAATAGTCAGCCTGATGTAGTACAAGATCCGGGTGTGTTAAGAGCCTTAAATATTTTCAGAGATGTTACAAAACAGGGGCCAACTTATGTCTGCACATGCTGTGCCAGAGCGCTTTTCGCAAATCAAGTCAAATCATGTGATCGTGACCGTTATCAGAAGAACCCGACAGTTGCTTCAGTTTGCTTGACTGGAAACTATGTTCACGTCTGCTCTGACTGCCCTAATCAATGTCCCTTGGAGCACAGGAAAACAGAGTGGATCTGTCACTGCTGCCATACAACATTACTGAGAGGTCTAATGCCAGACATTGCTGTTGCCAATAACCTTCAGTTCACTCCCATTCCTCCAGAACTCTGTGATTTGAATGTTCTTGAAAGACACGTTATTGCAAAGTACATTCCCTTTGCTAAAATTTTAACACTTCCAAAAGGCCAACAAAGAGCAATAAAAGGTGCCGTAATTTCAGTTGCTTCTGAAGTAGAAACAACAGTAAATTGTTTACCCAGACCAAGAACTGAATCACAATTGCTTACAGTGAAACTGAAAAGACGTCTGTGTTACACAGGCCACTATCAATTCCAAACTTTGAACATGCACAAGGTTTTGTCTGCTTTAAGAAAGCTAAAAGAAATCCACTCAGAATATAAAGATATCTTCATTAATGCCGCTCTCTCTGAAGAAGAAATGTTTAATGAGCATGAACAGTGTGAAAATGACATTAGTGCTCTTGATGAGGAAATGGATATTGAGAACAGCAGCCAGAGCCAAAGTGAGAACCCTGAAGAACAGAGTAATGAGAATGAAAACAATGATTCAAATGATGACACTACTGAAGAAGAGCAATCAAGAGGCTTGGCTTTGGATACATGTCTTCAGCCCCCAGATCTTGGCCAGCAACTGTTGTCTTATGATGATGGAATATTTTGCATTGCCCCTGCAGAGAGAAACAGTCCTGTAAACACTTTCAAAATTCCTAAACTTGAGTCTATGGCGTTTCCAGTGCAGTTTCCGGATGGCAAGAACACCTTTGATGAGCCTGGTAGAGCAAAACATGTTTCCCCCAGCAGATACTTTAACACAAGGCTATTCTCTATTGACAATCGTTGTGCAAAGGATACCAACTATCTGTTCTTTGCTCAGTTTGTCACAGAAATTCACATGGCCACATCTAGTATGTCTATCCAGCTAAGAAAGGCAAAGCCCATGACTCGTGATGGACGCAGAATAAATTGTTCACTGCTGCAGGACAAACAGGAGTTAGAAAATCTTATAATAAACAAGGAAGCTACACGTTTCATGCAACCATTAAGAGGGACTCCAGCTTACTGGGAGAAAACTCTCCGTGATTTGTTTGCTATGCTGAGACAGCTGGGCACTCCCACATTTTTCTGTACATTTAGCGCTGCTGAGATGAGATGGCCTGATGTGATTACTGCTATTAAAGCACAACAAGGTGAAACTGTGAACTTTTCTGATTTAGACTGGTCACAAAAATGTGAAATCCTGAGAAGCAACCCAGTCACAGCCATGCGGATGTTTGAAAAACGAGTTGAAGCCTTACTGAGAGATTTGATCAATTCACCTGCTCGACCTATCGGTGAGGTAATTGACTTCTTTTACAGAGTGGAATTCCAACTACGTGGCTCTCCACACATTCACTGCTTATTTTGGGTGAAAGATGCTCCAGAGTTTGAAAAAGATCAAGACCAGGATGTGTGTGATTTCATTGATAAATACATCTCATGCAAATTACCAGACCCAAAGACAGACCCAGAGCTACATAAAATTGTAAGTGAAGTACAGATGCACAGTCGTAACCACTCCAAATCCTGTAGAAAAAACAAGAAGCACTGCAGATTTGGATTTCCTAAACCACCAATTAAAAGGACAATGATATCCCGCCCCAGGCCTCCTCCTGTAGATCAGTCTGATGAAGGTAATGAATCAGAGGAAAGAAATTATGCCAGCATTGCAAAAGAACAGCTACAGAAGGTGTGGGATCTACTGAATGACTCAACTCAGAGTTTTGATAGCATTACACAGCTACTTCATGAAGTAAACATGACTTATGAAGAGTACGAGAAACATATTGAAACTCTTTCTACATCAAGTTTAATATTTATGGAGAGAAGACCACAGGACTCCTGGGTTAATGGCTATAATCCACTACTGTTAAGAGCCTGGAATGCAAACATGGACATTCAGTTCATTCTAAACCCCTACAGTTGTATCATGTACATTCTATCATACATCTCAAAAGCTGAACATGAGATGAGTGATTACCTAAAGAAAATTATAAAAGACTCAAGCAATGATAATCTGTCTGATCGTGAGAGCATGAAGCAGGTCATGAATGCATATTCAAAGAACAGAGAAGTCAGTGCTCAGGAGGCAGTTGCTCGCACATGCAGTTTGAAATTGAAATCGTCATCACGTGCTGTCATATTCATACCTACTGATGACAATGCTGTAAAGATGAGTTTACCGATGAAGTGCTTGCAGGCCATGGATGATGACATAGAGAATGTGTGGATGACAGGATTGCCAGACAGATACAAGGCCAGACCAAACAGACCTGAATTTGAGAACATGTGCATGGCTGAATTTGCAAGTGAATACCGCATTGTTTATGCAGGACGAACAAAAGGTAAAAATGTTTTGAAACTTCAAAAAAATTTGGGACACATACAGAAAAGAACAAGGGGAAAACCTGCTGTCATAAGATTTGCCCGTTTTTCAGAGCAGAAAAACCCAGACAAATTCTATGGGACTCTTCTAAAACTTTACTTGCCATATCGCTCAGATGAGCAACTGAAGTCCATAAGATTTCCAACATATGAAACATTTTATGCATTTGCTTCTGTAAAACTACCAGGAAATGATGAAGTGCAGCGTGTGTGCAAGATTGTGAATGAAAACCGTGAGAAATATGAAAAGCATAATGAGGCTATAGAAAAGGCAATTGAAGATTTTGAACAAAATGGTCCAGTGGAAGATGCATGGACTACATTGGCTCCAGCAAATGAACTGATCCGATTGGAGAGCATTTCGGAACGTGAACCCACTCATCCTAATGATGTAAACGAGCAAGACAATATTCCTGAATACACAGCATCTGCCTCAGTCAGTAACACGGCTATGCCACTCATAGAAGCTACCCAACATAATCATGCACAGATTCGCAAAATGTATCAGAGCTTGAATCAAACACAAGCCTCCATATTTTATGCTGTGCGAGATTGGTGCAAAAGATGTGTTTCTGGTGAAAACCCGCAACAATTTCTGTATTTTTTGAATGGAGGAGCCGGAGTGGGTAAATCACATGTAATTAAATGTATTCATGCAGAAGCAACCAAGATTTTGCGCAGGCTTCCATGCATTCGAGAGCATGCTGACATTTCCAAGCCAACCGTTCTTTTAACAGCATTCACAGGCACTGCTGCCTTTAACATCTCAGGTAAAACATTGCACTGTCTTCTGAAACTACCAAGAAACTTGAAGCCGCCATACCAACCCCTGGGAAACAGTTTAGATGAAATCAGAGCAGACCTTTCTAATGCACACATTTTAATTATTGATGAAATATCAATGGTGTCAAAACAGTTGTTTGCCTACGTGAACTGGAGACTGCAACAGATTAAAGGAAACAAAAAACCTTTTGGAGGATTATCCTTATTAGCTGTAGGAGATTATTATCAGTTACCACCTGTGGGAAGAGCAAAACCACTCTGTGTGTATGAGGACCATGTGCTGGACTTCTGGAATGATCAATTTCAAATGACAAGTCTGACACAGATCATGAGACAGAGAGATGATCTTGCATATGCTGAGCTGCTCAACAGACTGAGAGTAAAAAAGAAGCACGATAAGCTGAATGATGCAGACAAATGCATGTTAGACTCTGTCATAAGATCCTCCCATGAAGATTGTCCAGCTGATGCATTACACATCTATGCAACCAATAAAGAGGTAGACAATCATAATACTGAAGCCATATCCTCTCGCTTTTCAAATATTATTAACATTGATGCACATGATTACAAAAAAGATCCACGAACAGGTGAAATGAAAAGGCAAGCGGCACCATTAAAAGGAGACAAACATGGCCTTATTGACAAACTACAGATTGCTATTGGTGCACGAGTGATGTTAACCAGAAATATTGATGTAGAAGATGGACTGGTTAATGGCACTTTTGGCAAGGTGGCAAAAATAACAGCCCATACCCGAGATGGATTTGTACAGTTAATTGGTCTTCATTTAGATGATGTGACTGCTGGACAGAAACATCGCAACAAAGCACCTGATGGAGATGACAACATTGTCTATATTGAGAGGTCAGAGGAACCGCTTAAAAAAAAAGGGACAGTTCGAAGGCAATTTCCCATGAAGCTTGCTTTTGCATGCACCATCCATAAAGTGCAAGGAATGACAACTGATTGTGCTGTTGTGTCTCTGAAGCACATATTTGAACCAGGCATGGCATACGTTGCACTCAGCAGAACAACATCACTCAGTGGATTGCACATCACTGACTTTGATGAAAAGAAAATTTTCTGTGATCCAGAAATAAGTGCCTCCTTGGAGAACATGCCAAAAGCTGATTTTCATAATATCCAGCCCATCCTACATATTGTACAGGATTTCAAACTGAATTCAGCTCTTAAAATCATTCATCATAACACAGAGGGATTGGAGTGTCATATGGACGATTTAAAATGCCACCATGAACTTTTATTGGCTGATGTTTTGTGCCTCACTGAAACACACCTGTCAGGCTCAGCTGTTCCTCCATATCTACATCTGGATGGATACACCATGTACAAACGCAACAGGCATGCATCCTACACAAACTATGCACATTTGGCAAACAAGAATGGTGGTGGAGTGGCCATTTATGTAAGGAACAGCTTTCAAGTTTGTCCTCTGATGTACATACAGAATGTTACTGACTTGGAATATTTGGTTTTGAAGATCAAAGCCCCCAAACAAGCACTTCTTGCCGTAATCTACAGACCACCTAGTTATAATTTAACAGAGTTTTTGGCACAACTGAACGCCCTCTTGACATCTCTGGACATCATCGATTTCAAGCCTCTAATTGTTTGTGGTGACTTCAATGAAGATGAGTTCTCTCATTGCAACAAACCTATTCTCAATTTGTTTCATGATAAAGGATACACACAGCTAATCAACACCGGGACAACAGAAAACAACACTCTTCTGGATCCTGTGTTCATAAGATGCGCACACTCAAATGTCAGAGCTGGAGTTCTACAGACATATTATAGCTATCATGATCCTGTTTATTGTGTTTTAGAATAGAT